>CALYLW010001069.1:404943-441087 GCA_944989445.1 Ampullaceana balthica
CTAGAGAGCTCAAACATTTACCACAGATAGACCTTGGATAACAAAACATTGTATCAAAATTGCAGATCGATGGAATGTACCGTAATTAAATTAATGCATTTCTTAGTTTATCTTTATATAAGCATCACTACCCACCTGCCGTAGTTTAATTTCACGTGGCGAGTTCACGCCGTGACCTCATCGTCTGTGTTATATTGTATTGTCAATCCAATTGATTGTCAAATGTAATAGCTTGGCAGCCAAAATACTGAAGTGCACGAAGAGCTATCAGTGTAAACACGAGCTGCCTGGTCCACTTTGATAACGATAAAACAGATGAAGGTGCAATAGTCTCCCCTTTATAGTCTCAGCTGATCTGTATGAGAATGTCTTTACAAACTTTAAACACAACGCCCACAAAACGATTTATGTCATTAACACAAGAAATGCAACACTTTATTTATGTCATTAACACAAGAAATGCAACACTTTATTTATGTCATTAACACAAGAAATGCAACACTTTATTTATGGACACACAAAAAACCAGACGTAGTCGTTTCGGCAAAGGCCTTCCAGTTGCCGCTCTCACTGCCGTCTCTAATGAACGTCCCAATACACCCCTTTAACTACCACTTCTACCACCAATAGTTGCCGCCCCTTACTACACCCCCCCCCCATTGCTAAAGTAGTGTGTAACCTGGAGATTAAAAGAAAAGAAACTTCCATTGCTAAAGTAGTGTGTATCCTGGAGATTAAAGGAAGAGAAACTTCCATTGCTAAAGTAGCGTGTATCCTGGAGATTAAAGGAAGAGAAACTTCCATTGCTAAAGTAGTGTGTATCTTGGAGATCAGCTCGTAATTTTTATTTCCATTTCTCCTGATCATGTCTGATTCTAATACAAATATCTATGACAAATTGAGGCTATTGAAATATCAGTCCCACCACACTTAAAACCTTTTTTTGTTGCCATATTGACAATCTGCTTTTAAGAATAACTATAAAACCGTTTTTTTCGCTGTGAAGACGGGTGCTATCTGTAAACTTACTTGTCCATTTCTTATCTTTATTGTTTTTTTTAAAAAAATACAATCAAACCTCCCATAACGAGCACTTCTCATAACGAGATTTTCGCATATCGAGCAACATTTTTTTGTGAAAAATCTTGCTCCCTTAACAAGCGAATATTCGCATAACGAGTGACGCAAAAATGGAAATTCCCTTTTTCCTGGAAATTCATTAGTAGGTCGGCACTTCAGCCCTGATGTATTATTCAGTGTTAAGCACTGGGTCTGTTAGCGTATTGTATTCGGGTGTGATCAACCGTATTTACAAATTGTGTATTCAGTTTTCGTAATTTTTTATGTGCGAAGTGTAATAACCTGCATGCCTTAAAATGTCTTCTCTAAAAAAAAACACAAAAAGACAATCATAAGAGAGGAAAAAAGTAACTGTTGAATTGAAATAAAAAAACACATCGAAAAGCGAGAAGAAGTTGGCTAAAGTAGCTTGCAACTACAGTCGGTCAACGATCTGCACTATCCTCAAGAACAATTAAGGAGATGGATGCTTCAAATTAAGTGTCAAGAATGTCTACGAAACGGTTACGACACATTTTCGTCAAATTTTTAAGCGTCGGCAAAAACAAATATCTCTGGACAGTTTTCTTGTTAAAAAGGAATAATTATTTGTCATATTTGTCATATTTTTGTTTACGTTTTTTTGTTTCAAATCTAAATTGTACTCTAGTTGTTTCACTCTTTAACAATTCATAAGTATTTTTATTTGAATAAATGTTAATAAATTTTTTTGAAAAATAGGTATTTTTTTTCAGCTTCAGGAACGCACTATCGTATTTTACCTTGATTTGTATGGAAATGTTTGTTTCGTATAACGAGTGTTTCGCTTAACGAGTAAGACTCTGGAACGAATTACCCTCATTATGAGAGGTTTGGTTGTATATCTTAAAATTGTTTAAATTTTCTTATTTTACGTCTCAAACAAGCAATTATTTATTATTTTGTACTTTTTTAAAATCCAACCACCAAAAAGAAAAAAATCCTCATTTTTATGGTATTAACTGTTGGCAACCCCGCAATATTTTTGCTACTACAACCAGATGGCTATGGTCACTATGGCTATGGTCACTAAGGCTATGGTCACTAAGGCTATGGTCGCTATGGCTATGGTAACTATGGCTATGGTCACTAAGGCTATGGTCACTAAGGCTATGGTCGCTATGGCTATGGTCACTATGGCTATGGTCACTATGGCTATGGTCGCTATGGCTATGGTAAATATGGCTATGGTCACTAAGGCTATGGTCACTAAGGCTATGGTCACTATGGCTATGGTCACTATGGCTATGGTCACTAAGGCTATGGTCAGTATGGCTGTGGTCACTATTGCTGTGGTCACTATGGCTATGGTCACTAAGGCTATGGTCACTATAGCTATGGTCACTATGGCTATGGTTGCTATGGCTATGGCCACTATGACTATGGTCACTATAGCTATGGTCACTATGGCTATGGTCACTAAGGCTATGGTCAGTATGGCTGTGGTCACTATGGCTGTGGTCACTATGGCTATGGTCACTAAGGCTATGGTCACTATAGCTATGGTCACTATGGCTATGGTTGCTATGGCTATGGTCACTATGACTATGGTCACTATAGCTATGGTCACTATGGCTATGGTCGCTATGGCTATGGTCATAATGGGTATGGTTACTATGGCTGTGGTCACTATGGATGTGGTCACTATGGGTATGGTCACTATGGGTATGTTCACTAAGGCTATTGTCGCTATGGCTATGGTTACTATGGTTATGGTCGCTATGGCTATGGTCACTATGGGTATGGTCACTATGGCTGTGGTCACTATGGCTATGGTCACTATGGGTATGGTCACTATGGGTATGGTCACTATGGCTGTGGTCACTATGGCTATGGTCACTAAGGCTATGGTCATTTAGGTTATGGTCACTAAGGCTATGGTCACTAAGGCCATGGTCACTATGGCTATGGTCACTATGGTAACTAAGAACTTCTCACACTTACGACGATGAAGATTAAATAGATAAATATTAAAATCATTTATCTAGTTAAAATAAATTATAATATTATTTATATCTATCACATGACGCGGAGTCACGTTTTGGCGTTTTATAGTTCCTTTACAGATTTCCATGACCGCTTAATTTGTTGGGTGTTAGCACCGGTATTAGGATCGGCGAAATATAGGCTGTGATTCACGGTTTAGTGAGTGTAGTCCATGCCAAATTAAAAAAAGAAATAATGATATTATATTACAATTGATAATACTTAAAGCAGCAAATTAATTTTTTAAAGCCTACTTTCTTTCATTTATATTTATCATTTAGTTAGTTTTTTAGTTTTAATCGGGATTGTTCTTGTCAAATGTCAGTATAGTTTATTTAGTGAATGTAGTCAATCTTCTTACTTAGGGGCCGTCCATAAATGACGTCACGCACCTAGGGGGGAGGGGGGTCACACATTTGTGACGATGCGTGACGAGGGGGAGGGAGGGGGGATGAATAAATATGACGTCACTTGAAAAGGGTAATTTTAAATAATACTCTCACTGTAATATTTGGTCGCTTACAATTTATTTAATGACTTTTAAAATTTTTTTATTAAAAAAACAAACATCAGTGTTTGTGTAAGTTATCAAGAAATGAAAATTAAAGCTAATTATAATCCTTAAGTTTGAGAACCCATAAGAGAACGTATAAAAGTGTCGTTTGATGTTAACATCAAAGCATTTGTGATGTAGCCGCAGCTCCGTTTGGTTTTCTTAAGGTAAGAGTCGCCGAAATTTTTTGCCGTTACCCCAAAATACAAGTTTATGTCTTCCTTCCGCCCCCCCCCCAGGCTCAAGGTCCTGCCCACATGACTCGGGCGGGTATTTGGGGGAGTGTCGTTAGCAGTGAGTTTTACAAGCATGATAAGTGTCTAAAAATGATATGAATAGGAATATGTGTAGATATTTTAAGTCAAAACGACACGGAATATCAATTTTTATTATTTTATTTTTTGTAAGGGGGGGGGATCTATATGATACAATTATAGACGTTTTAAGCTTGATATAATTGTTCGATTGGTTTTGGGTCTAACGCCCCTGGCCATTCTAGATATAATAGTATTCATTAACTTTATTGCATGCATCAAATTCTTGACATCGCAATTCGAGAGTAGCACAAAATGAGGTGACCAGATTTTCCGGGGGCAAAGCGGGATGGGGCCCCTCGGACCGGGGGGGGGGTCCCCAGGTATCTGTAGCAAAAAATCGGGACCAGAACTTGAGCGGGACATGAAGTCTGAAATCGGGACGTCTGGTCACCTTACGCGTCGGGATCACCGACAAGTCACGGGAAGGCCGTATCAAGGAGTGAAATGTAAATAACCACAGAAATCGACGCACCAACTGGCTTAGCTAATAATAAAGCAATTTAAATTTATAAAAAATATCACCGTTTTGAATGTTTAATTAGATTTTAGAAAATATTAAGTCATTCGTACCCAAAATCAAAATAAAACTAATTGTATTTAAAGTATTGAAAAAAGCGGGACAAACGGGCGTCCCGCCGGGACAAGCGAGGGTCAGCGGGACATGAGGTCTGAAATCGGGACTGTCCCGCCTAAATCAGGACGTCTGGTCACCTTACACAAAACAACTTTTCTCCTTAGCTCAGTTTTTAAGGCATTAATTTTAAATATCACAGAAAGGGTACTTGATACAGTGAAGTCATGTGGATTAAGATTATTGTCACTCGTGTCAATATAAATGAAAGTAGGGTGGATTTAGGTGTCTTCGTATAGTACGTAGGTAAGAAATCTACATAGTAGTCAAATTTAAAAGATGCATTTTCTGGAAGGAACCGGTTCAATAGTGGGCATATGTTAGAAGCGTACACGTACAAATTACGGTACACATGACGTATTTTAATATATCTATTGGATTGAAAATAAGGTGGGTTTTTGTTGTTTTATTTTTTTGTTGTTTTTGTTTTTTGTTGTTTTTGTTTTTGTCTATGGGGGGGGGGTAAATCTTTGTGACGTATTTTTGGAGGGGGGGGTCTAACCTTTTGTTACGACGCGTGACGAGGGGGGGAGGGGGTAGAAAATCAGCCAAAATAGCGCGAAGTCATTTATGGACGGCCCCTTATAATTTAATAAATTAATGTATTAGTATTGCTCATAAATAATATTAAAATTTATCTTAACTAGATTAACAATTTAATATTAATTTAATTAATCTTCATCGTCGTAAGTGGTAGAAGTCCATAGTGACCATAGCCATAGCTAAGTAGTAGTAGTAGCCTAAGTATACGAAACATTATAACTGAGACCATGACTGAGACCATGACTGAGACCATGACTGAGACCATGACTGAGACCATGACTGAGACCGTGACTGAGACCGTGACTGAGACCGTGACTGAGACCGTGACTGAGACCGTGACCGAGACCGTGACGAGACCGTGACCGAGACCGTGACCGAGACCGTGACCGTGACCGTGACCGAGACCGTGACCGAGACCGTGACCGAGACCGTGACCGTGACCGAGACCGTGACCGAGACCATGACCGAGACCATGACTGAGACCATGACTGAGACCATGATTGAGATCATGACTGAGACCATGACTGAGACCATCACTGAGACCATGACTGAGACCATGACTGAGACCATGACTGAGACTATCACTGAGACCATGAATGAGACCATGACTGAGACCATGACTGAGACCATGACTGTTACTTCAATCGAGGTTTCAGACAATCATTTTAAAAAAAGATATTTTTTATTAACATCAGATTTTCAGATCAAGGAAGGTTAGATTTATTATCTATGACATAAACGCCAAGATACGTGATCACGTGCAAGCCAGCCAATCACATCAAGGCCCCACACAATGCTGTGACTAACTGTCCAATCATAAGAAGATATTTTGTCAGAGTTCCGTTAGCTGTGTCACGTGAGAGTCGCGTCGTCAAGACTCTAGCCTGGCTTGCCATGGGTAAGAAGTACAGTGTCCCGACTTGAATTTACCAAGAGACAAATGCCGTTAATGAGAATAGAATTCGTGACCTAAATTGTGCGTAGCAGGACAAACATATCTGGCGGTGTGCTGTGCTGATTGCACACACGCTGAGTTGTTGTGTGCAGGGATTATTTCAGGTGTTTTGTTGACAAAAGCGAGCAACACGAGATTAGAACGACCAGACCGTGGGAACTGTAACCGCCCTGGTTTAGTCGTTGTATCACTCAAGTGGATCTAGCAAAGTTCTACAATTTGACAGTATTACAAACAAAAGATAATAATTTCATTCTGAATCAGGGCAGTTGAAATCCGCTGATAACCAAAGAACGTTCCCATCACACAGAGTCGTGATTCAGTCTATTGTGTAGTTCTGCAGGGGACTTGATAGTGAAACGTGTTGCTGTGTCCTTTTTTTTTAGGCTTTGAGATCATCAATGTGACATGGCCATGGCGAAATTAAAATAAGGCTTTAGAATTTCTTTCTTCTTGTGATGCGTGGATCTTGCTGTGCTAGCGTTTAAGGTGTTAGAGCAAGAGATTTTTAATGTCGTTGTTCATTTTGTGTCGACGTTTTCCATTTTTGTTGAAGCCAGTGACGAACAGGGCACATGTCACCAAATTAAACACTAAAAAAAATATTTTAAAAAAAAAGGAAGAATTCAGAAGAATATAAATGAATAAATATAATTTGTGTGTGCCCCGGACAATAGCGCAATAATCTTGGTACAAGAAATAGTCCCGCAAATCGGGGTAATTTTCCTGTTAAAGAAGTAGTCCCGTACAGTGGCACAATGAGCCTCTTTGCCAATCATAGAACTTCACATCGGAAAAAGAATGACGTCATTAGCGTTATGGCGTTTAACGAATGGGATTGAGTAGATGTGAGAAGAGACGTACCCATGATACAACACAGTATCATGACCCACTTCCTGCACTTATCATCTATACTAACAATCGCCATATGACATGTAAGACTTTTCTATAAATAGGAAAATGGTGATTTACAGCATCGAGATGAAAAAAATAAATAAACGTAATATCAGCATTTTTGTATGTTCATATTTTAACAACGTGTATGTTTTATAAATAGTTTTCTTTAGTAATATTTTGTATACGTTAATATTGCTTGTAATGTAACTTTGTATAGTAACTAACTAATAGCTAGCTACATCTTCTAGTAAAACGTCACGTTAAAAATTAATGTCTTGTCCTTAGTTTCGAATTACTATAATGGATTTTTAAAAATAATAATTTGATTTTGATACATTCTTTGGTATTTAAATGTGAAATCCTGAAACAAATAAACGTTTAATTTCAACGTAATGTATAAAACAAAAGACGATACAAAACAAATTGCGACCTGAAATTGATTGTAATTTGGAGATATATCAAACCATGTCATGGTCATTTCGTTTCAAAGTTTTTATAGTCGTAGTGGCAACCACGACCGCCTCGATAGTCATGACAACGTTACTCTTCAACCACATGAGAAACAACCCCGTCATCTACCAGGTCAACCTTAACACGTCAACCCTCACCACGGACGCCAGCGACCACACCAGCAACCACACCAACATCAACATCAGCTCCGATTTCATTACCATGCTCAAACCCTTGACGGAAAACTTGGATCTCCGGGAATCTCCGATGGCTCAAGCGTCCTACAGATCTAGCCACAACGTCCCAGCTAAAGAGACACAACGCAACCATCTGGTGGAGGAAACACCAGCCGTTTTAACGCAGAGCAGGTCCGTCCAAGCGTTCCTGTCGCAACCAATCATCAACAATCACAACTTCCGGTACATTCACAATCCACAAAACGCGTGCACGGACGCACGGACTGATGTGTTGGTGGCGGTGCCGTCTGCGCCGGGAAACTGGGAGAAGAGGAGAAAAGTCAGAGAAAGCAGCAAGGGAGACTACGCCAGAGAACCGGGAAACAGGGCCAGGTTATTGTTCTTCGTGGGCAAAGGGAATTCCAGCGAGCAGGAGATGATCGACTCAGAAGTGAAGCGATACGGGGACATCACGCAGGAAGCGTTCGATGATGTCTACAAAAATATTCGATTAAAAGCAGTATCGATGCTGAAATGGGCCAGCCAGTACTGCAACTCCGCGGAGTTCGTCATACGAACAGATGATGACGTCAGAGTCAACCTCACGGAACTCGTGTCCACCCTTAGGCGGACCGCCCTGCGTCACGAAAACTTCATTCTGGGGCGTGTCAAAGTGGAAGATGACCCGGCCCGTGATCCCAGAAGCAAGTATTTCTTATCGCGTGCCGAGTTCCCGGATAAAAAACTCCCGAGATACGCCCTCGGCGGGACTCTCGGGTACCCGATGAGAACAGTGACCTTGTTGTATGAGGCCGCGCTAAGGACTCGTCCCATTTGGTTGGACGACGTCTACATCACCGGAATCTGCGCACCGAAAGTTGGCGCGGAGCTCTTGAGCGATCCAGGCTTTGACTTCACGCATGTGAGTGGGTGACATGGTAGTTTCAGTTGCTTATTTCAACATCAAAATTTGTGACAGAGGTTTGAATTTGCTGTGCAAACTAAAACAGTAAATATTCAAATATATGATAGACATTTGTATTGTGATTAGCCGTACAAACATTTTACTTATATAAATTATGCAAATTTCTGAAAGAGCTTTGAATCTGTACTACCAATATTTTACTTAAATATTCAAATTTGCGACAGCTCTTTACATTTTCTGTAGTTAAATTTGTATTGAAATATGCCAAAATATGACAGATCTTAGCTACAGCTAAAAATATGACAGATCTTAGCTACAGCTAAAAATATGACAGATCTTAGCTACAGCTAAAAATATGACAGATCTTAGCTACAGCTAAAAATATGACAGATCTTAGCTACAGCTAAAAATATGACAGATCTTAGCTACAGCTAAAAATATGACAGATCTTAGCTACAGCTAAAAATATGACAGATCTTAGCTACAGCTAAAAATATGACAGATCTTAGCTACAGCTAAAAATATGACAGATCTTAGCTACAGCTAAAAATATGACAGATCTTAGCTACAGCTAATTTTGTTTTAACTTTAACTTTAATCGACCTAAACTGAGGCTATTTCTACATCATGAGCCAACACATATCCAGCTTTAATCCTCATTCCTTTAAGGCTATTTCTACATCATGAGCCAACACATATCCAGCTTTAATCCTCATTCCTTTAACTTTAATAGAAAAAGAACAACTACACACAGTTTACCTCTTTTTTTAACCTGCATTGTACATACGTGTTTGGAGTACCGTGTTTTCACGCATATTCCCCGCGGGTTATACCAGATTTTACAAACCCCGCACCCCCCATGCGGGGTATCTCCGTGGGCGGGGTATCTGAATTTTGTGTTACTGAATAATGCATCAATGGAACTATTACTATTACTATTACTATTACTATTACTATTACTATTACTATTACTTGCAAAACACCAATACAAAATTAGATTCTGTATAACTTCTGGTAAGTTTGTTCACAATCTACCTTTAATAGTTTCATATTGCGTAATTGATTTTATAACGTGGTGAGCGATAATATAGTATATATACAGTTCATTTAACTAGAGTGGTTCAGCGTGATATGACTTCTCAAATGTGGTGGGATAGTGCGGGGTAAAAGCGTGGGCGGGTTATTCCACAATTCTTTTACAGGATCTAAAAATTATGCGGGGTATATGTGTGGGCGGGTTATCTGCGAGTGCGGGTAATATGCGTGAAAATACGGTACTTAACTGCATTATTTTAGTTTTTTATGGATGATTGTGAGTTATCTTTGCTTGCAGCTTATTGCTTAGTTCTCAGAAGAACGGGTTTTACCTTAAAGTCAGTTGCATGGTTTCCCCCGACAGCCCCTTATGTTCAACCTAATTGTCTTCATGTTTAACATAATGCCCATCAAGTCAAAAACTACTGCCCTTCCTGTTTAACCAAAGGTTGATCATGTTTAACTTAATGCCCCTCATGTTTAACTTAATGCCCCTCATGTTTAACTTAATGCCCCTCATGTTTAACTTAATGGCACACATGTTTAAATTAATGGCACTCATGTTTAACTTATGGCACTCATGTTTAACTTAACGCCCCTCATGTTTAACTTAATGCCCCTCATGTTTAACTTAATGCCCCTCATGTTTAACTTAATGCCCCTCATGTTTAACTTAATATCACTCATGTTTAGCCTAATGTCCCTAATGTTTAACTTAATGTCCCACATGTTTAACTTAATCCCCCTCATGTTTAACTTAATGCCCCTCATGTTTAACTTAATATCACTCATGTTTAGCCTAATGTCCCTCATGTTTAACTTAATGTCCCACATGTTTAACTTAATGTCCCTCATGTTTAACCTAATGTCACTCTCACTCATGTTTAACTTAATGTCCCTCATGTTTAACCTAATGTCCCTAATGTTTAACTTAATGTCCTTAAAGTTTAACTTAATGTCCCTCATGTTTAACCTAATTTCCCTAATGTTTAACTTAATGTCCCTCATGTTTAACTTGATGTCTCTAATGTTTAACCTAATGTCCCTCATGTTTAACCTAATGTCCCTCATTTTTAACTTAATGTCCTTCATGGTTAACTTACTGTCCCTCAAGTTTAACCTACTGCCCATCATGTTTAACCTAAGTCCCTAGATGTTAAATTTAATGACCGTCAAGTTTAACCTATAGGCCTTGTCATAATATGACGGAGAGCTATTAATAGAAATATTGGGGCTATATTTATCTTTTTTAAGGACAGATTTCATAAAAATTTAATAAAAGATACGAGTCAATATGTAAATGTAGGTATATGGAGAAGGATGTATTTTGTCAGCTATTTGTTAATTCTTCGTTAATTTAAGACAGTAAATTGGACTTGAAAAAAAGAAAAAAAGTTCCGTAATTTTACTATGCTAAAAATTTTGAGAACATAGTGATTCGACTTTATTTATGCTTCAAAACATTGTTCCGCTAAAATGTAATCTAAAAATAGAACATTACTCGTTGAGCTATGACGTTTTTCGGCTTTAGAAATGACCAACTGACCAACCCGATTCTATACGCAATGTATAATATTGTATTAGCTTTATAGAAATGACCAACCCTAATCTATACGCAATGTATAATATTGCATTAGCTTTATAGAAATGACCAACCCTAATCTATACGCAATGTATAATATTGCATTAGCTTTATAGAAATGACCAACCCTAATCTATACGCAATGTATAATATTGCATTAGCTTTATAGAAATGACCAACCCTAATCTATACGCAATGTATAATATTGCATTAGCTTTATAGAAATGACCAACCCTAATCTATACGCAATGTATAATATTGCATTAGCTTTATTTACTTTTGTGACGAAATTCGCCACTTTAATTAAGAAAAATATTAATTTGTTTTTTGGATACCCATAATGATAAAGTAACTTTACATTCTTGTGTGTGTATGGTGGTGCTTCATGTGACATTACTGAGAATGGTGGTGTGTCATGTGACATTACCGTGTATGTGTATGATGGTGTGTCAGGTCACATTACTGTGTATGTGTATGGTAGTGTGTCATGTGACATTATTGTGTATGGGTATGGTAATTTGTCATGTGACATTACTGCGTATGTGTTTGGTGGTGTGTCATGTGACATTACTGTGTATGTGTATAGTGGTATGTGATGTGACATTACTGTGTATTGTGGTTTTTCATATGGCATTTGAGTAAGTAATTCTGTTTGAACCACTCCTCGTTTTCATGTTGTTTTTTATTAATAAAACATATGATTAACACTTTGACTTTCTTTGCCCTCAATGATAACTTATCTAATAAATACGATGATGCTCATGTGGACCTGGAGCAAGCAAGCCACAACCATTGGTGCTACAAATGTTATCACAGAGCTCGCCTTCTGTTTCAAGGCATTCTTGGCCCATCATGTTAACCAAATGTCCCTTATGTTGAACCTAATGTTCCTTATGTTTAACCTAATGTTCCTTGTGTTTAACATAATGTTCCTTGTGTTTAACCTAATGTTCCTTATGTTTAACCTAAGGCCCTTTCTGTTTAACCTAATGCTCCTTATGTTTAACCTAATGCCCTTTCTGTTTAACCTAATGTTCCTTATGTTTAACCTAATGCCCTTTCTGTTTAACCTAATGTTCCCTATGTTTAACCTAATATTCCTTATGTTTAACCTAATGCCCCTTATGTTTAACCTAATGTCCCTTGTGTTTAATCCAATGTCCCCTATGTTTAACCGAATGTTCCTTATGTTTAACATAATGTTCCTTATCTTTAACCTAATGTCCCTTATGTTTAAACTAATGTCCCTTATGTTTAACCTTATGTCCCTTATGTTTATCCCAATGTCCTTCATTTTTAAACTACTGCCCCTCATCATGTCTTGATCTGCAACATAATTTTGACAACACAAATGTTGTGACATGTCGCTGACGACTCTTGATTTCAAAGAAAAAGAAAAGATCACTTTGTAAAATATCATAAATTATTGTCACCAGTTTTAATTTCATTATCATTAAATAAAAGAAATATAAACCTGTAACAAAAACAACTCGTTGTCTGAGAGACTCAGGTGAAAAAGAAGCCCCGGGCATTCCCGCCCTCGTCATGTGTTCTAAAGGATCCGTCCAGTATGAAGGGAATGTTGAGGACGGACGAGTAACTCTCCACGTGCCCGATGCTGCTGTCGTGCGGCTCATCGAGGCGTATCCCGGCCTGCAGCATGACGGGCACGGTGTTCCGCGTGTACCCCACCACCCTGTTGACGGTCTCCGCCCTCGACCCGAGCTTCTGCCTCGCGGCGCCGGCCATGACGAAGTGGTCCAACTCCTCGCTGGCCAGCTTCATGGCCTTTAGCATGGAGAACACGTCGCTCGACCACCGGTCAGCGGGTACCATGGCCTCCTCGTGGAGGTGGACGATGAAGTGGTAACGCCAGCAGTACTCCTGCAACCACTTGAGCATCGACAGCGTCTTCATTGCCGTGTCAGCGTCGTCGTAGTTTCCCTGGATGACGTCCCTGTGGGCACTGGTCTCCCGTTTGATCGACTCCTCAAGCTCAGCGGCGGCGTCCAGAACCCTACCGATGAAGAACACGACGCGCAAACTGCCGCGTTCTTTTTTATTGGTGGCCTTGGTTCCGCCGGCGCCTCCTCCATTTTTCTTGCTCTGTAGCCGCTCTCTGATCAGACTGCGTATCGCCGTGTGCTCGAACTTTGACTCAACCACAACCACGGGCCCCGAGCTCTTGACGAAGCAGCTGAGGGAGGCGAAGTCCAGGAACGTGATGTTCGGGGCCTGGATGACCGGCTTGAACAGGAAGAACACCGTTGACCTGAGCTGAGCGATCTCGAACTCTTTCCTCTCTATCTCAGCCTTTATGGCCTTGTCCATGATCTTCCCTGGGTAGGCCACCCCTCGGGGCGCCGCGGTAGATTTGAGGTGCAGCAGCTTGGCGTTGAGCGCAAGGGAGACAATCAAAATGGCCGTCAGAGAGTAGCGCAGACACGCCTGCCTGAACGTACGTTCACTTTTCATTGGCTCGTCGGTGTCGGTCACGTGGTGTGAAGTTGACCTATAGGATGTGAAGTGACCTGTGATAAAGTTACAGAAACAGTGACACAAATATTTTTCTTGTGTTTGAAGTGACCTCTCCACCTCAAATCTGTGTCTAAATTTATGAATATATGGCTGTTACAAAATATCACACAATTGATATTACACGTTTAACATAACGGGATATTACACGTATTACATAACGGGATATTACACGTATTACATAACGGGATATTACACGTCTTACATAAAAGGATATTAAATGTTTTAAAAAATTATTTTAAAAAAGAAACAAACCAAAACTGGCTGTTAAAAGATCGATAATATTGTCTATAATTAACACAAAAAAAAATAATTAAAAGAAAACCACATACGTTTTGTCTTTACATTCAATCCAAACATAAAATACTCATCTACAACAGAGCACCGTCTTTCTTTGCAATGCACTTTTTTAAAAATAGAAATTTTGAAGTATGTTCTTTTTTTAAGTGGGGATATAGTCTTCCGATTCTCTAATTCTAATATTCGTTATGATTCTTTTGGGTAAGAGCTAAATGCCATGAATTGTTAAATAGTATATTCAAAGAAAATTTTAAAACTATTTTCCTGTTTCATGTAAAAAAAAATTTACAAAGGCAAAATCTGGCTTAGTGTATTTTAAACTCCCCTCCCCCTTTTGCCAATAAGATTGTATAAAACGAACTTTTTCGTGTTAAGTAGCTCCAGGGCTGGTCTTCTGGATACACGGCCAGAAGAGTTTACCAGTTTATGCGGTGACCGAGCAAGAGCGATTTCCGGTGGAAACTTATAGAAGCGACCAGACGCTCATCACCCAGATGAGGACTGAACACTGTCCCACACAGAACTACCTGCACAGGTTTGACACGAGATGGGATATCGGCTGTCAAATGTGTGGCGACTCTGGCGAGACGGTCGAACACCTACTGATAGGATGCACCGCGTTGGTCGGGGATTTGAATAGAGAAAACCCAAAACCTGTGGAAAAGTATCTTTAAGGCGATGCCAGCCCGATGAGGTTTGTCAGTGATCAAATGATCCGGGTCCAAAAAATCGTGAAGCTCGACCTCAATGGAGAATTTACAATTGGGGTGGCTGGGTTTAGGCGGGAAGATTGCAGAGAATGGTGCGATCACGTGACTTCTTAAACCAATCGCATAATGGCGCGATGAAGCGAAATGGTATTTAAAAATAACAATAGAGTGCAAAGATCGTTAAAACATTTAACAGAAGTAACCCTAAGCCCAGACTGGTAATTTCAATCAAGTTTTCAAGCCATCGATATAATCGAAAAAAGGATTTTATTCCATCAAATTATCAAGAATTCTGTATTCTAATTATTGTTGTGGTTGTAGCCTGTATTTCGGAAGATTTGAATCAATGTCTCCATTGTGACCCAGTTAGCTGACGAAATCGGCAACAAATACTTGCAGCGTTTAGCTAGTTATATAGGATCCTATTCCAACAGGGATCCTTTATATAGGATCCTATTCCAACAGGGATCCTTTATATAGGATCCTATTCCAACAGGGATCCTTTCCCAATTCATCCCACGTTTTCTCGTTGGATCCCGTTCCAAGCCGTATTATGAAGGCGTCTATCACATATGGCCAGGTTTCATCAACACTGAGTAACGTTTTCTGTTATTATTCCCCTTTGTTGATGTTCCGGTAAATAGCGTCGGTGGGGATGAGGGATTGGGTGGGGGGGGGGTGATCTACGTCTTGATAGTCAGTTTTGATGAAAATGAAAGATTTGTCAACTGACCAATTTTAGGATAATTATAATAATGAACATCAATAAAAGAACAAGAGACGTGCTATATTCACAATCTATTTGTGATGTTTCCAGGGGCAAAACTATGAGTGATCATTTGTCAATCGCCATCTATTCCAGAAGTTTCCACATCTGGTTCACTATTCTTTCACATGCTTTCCAAATTTAGTAGATAGGTTTCATTTCAAAGCGTCGGTTTTAATTGGTAAAAAAACATTAATTCCGAACAAAGCAATGCGTCTCCGATTCTCTCCTATGGATTTTGGAACGTGTAACAGCTGCGCTGACAGCTGTTGTTTGGGGTTAAGCTATTAACTTGTTTTATTCATTTGTCTGGGCTTGATATCCTAAAAATACAATAAACCAGTTGGTGCTCATGCACTTGTAGGGTCGAGATTTTGTCTATCTCATTGGACCACAGGTTCTCAACCTCTTTCGGGTGCCGACCCCATTTTATAATAGCCAAGTAACCCTCGGCCCCTGGTATAATTAAAAAATTTAACTGCTGCTAAGATAAACGTTCCCCGGGTTTATCGTAAAATGCGATAATATTCGTTTCATTTCCAGAGGCGTAACTGGGTTTTTGACGCCATTTTGGCTCATTTATGTTTGGCGAACTTTGTTTAAATAAAAATTTAAAAATAATAATTAAGCGCGGCGCCCCTTTTGAACTGGCGCAGGCTGGTGCCCTTGGCAACTGCCCCAATGTCAAGCCGTTGTTACGCCACTGTTCCTTTCGATAAGTTTGAGGTTAAAACTACTTTGCTGTTTTAATGTGTCTGCTAGATATGTTACTATTTTCAAATAAGCTTTAAGGTTAAACCAAAGGGTCATTTTTCCTTGACACTTTCAAAAACTAATTGATTTCATCTTTCAAAAAAAAACAAAAAAAAACGATTCACAGCATATTAATTCAAACCTTCATAAATAATAAACAAAATTGCATAATACAAAATTTAAAATACATATTTAAAAAAATTTATTGTATAAGTTAGTGACCCATTGGAAAACCAGACGCAACCTTTTGGGGGTCGTGACTCATAGTTTGGGAACCCATGTCCTACGCTTATCCATGGTTTATGTCTAGTCTTGCATTTTTATTAGAGTTTTAAAAGTTGTTACAGTGTTGGTTTTTCTGGTTTCCTCAGGCAACCTAATACACGCCCGAATTCTGGACGGGAAGAACGATTATAATTTGTATGTGCTTACAACCTACACTTACGCCAGTCTACAGGCTTAACAGACGAACATGCAAAACCTCAACTTAATTTTCTTTTTACATAATGATCGGAATACTGATCTTTTGCCCTTAATAAACAGAAGAAGAAAATAAACTTACAACACTGTCAGACAAAGTCGAAGACTGGTTTATAATTCAAGATCGTTTCTTTTTTAAAAAATGTTTTTATTTATGCTCAAATAGCATATTCTTTCAAAGTTTTATAATCAGCCATTTTAATTTTAATATAAAATAACAGTTACTTCCCTTCAGAGATGTGACGTTCTTCACAAAATATAATTCACAACATATTCAATGTCGTCATTGTGTAAAATAATGTGGTAATAGTTGATAAGTTATTTTCAAGTTTTTTATATTTTTTTTAAAATGTTATTTTATGATTTATTTATTATTTATGGATGTTTTTTTGTTTTTGTTGATTAAAACAATTTTTTAAAAATTTATTCAGAGGAAGGTCTCTACATTTTTTTCTAATCTTCAAAGCTTCAAATTTAATTCACATTTATTTGAGATGCTTGATTAATTCCTTGTGTGAAACTGTTGGTTTTCAAAATTATTTTTTTAAAATTGATCTTAGAGTTTTATAATCTTAATGGACGCAGAGAATGGCACTAAGTGTTAAACCAGGAGCGTAACCAGGTGCTTGGTACTGCCTGCGGGTTTTCATATCTTCGCCACCCTCTTGCACAAAATACCGTTATAAAAATACAATTTCCGAATATACCCGAAAATACCTAGCACATAACAATATTTGAAAAACTTTTCCCACGTCGGGGCCGACACCCACCTTCACTCCATCAAGATACGCCCCTGCATTCGATGAGCTCATAGTCAAACGCGTTCATGTCCTTAACAAGTGTATAGAACTCTTTTTTGGCAATGGTTGATTCTTTCTCAACATTACACTGTTAGCAATGTACATGTCTTGCCGTGATGTTAGCACATGCTACATGTCTCTGTGAGCATGCCGTCTTGACGTGATGTTAGCAATGTACATGTCTTGACGTTATGTTAGCAATGTACATGTCTTGGCGTGATGTTAGCAATGTACATGTCTTGACGTGATGTTAGCAATGTACTTGTCTTGACGTGATGTTAGCAATGTACATGTCTTGACGTGATGACCAATCACCACTCTCGATGCCAGAAGATGAAATTCGGGTCACTGACCAAGGGCACGTTGACCTTCGGCGCACAGACCCCGGTGATAAAAATATCATCCAGCCACAGCGGTTCTAACCGCATGGCAGCCTGGTACAGCAGCGACACAGTGCTCAAGGGGTACCCCAGCAGCCCGCCCACAGCAAACGGCGGCAGCGTGCTTCGCGGGTACTCCGCCTCCGACAGATAATATTTATTTTCACGAATGCGGATTGGTTCCCATCCCTCTTTCCGGTCGCCCAGGATGAAATCTGTGTACTTGCGGCTTTTACTCTCCAACGCAAAACGCACTTTGGCCACGTCAATTTTGACGTCATCGTCCGTGCGTACGACGTAGGTCAAGTGCCGACAGAACGACGCTGCCCACCTGAGCATGGAGACGGCCTTGAGGAGAATGTTTCTGTACACGTCATCAAAGTCCAGCTGGACAATATCCCCGTGTGTGGCCGACTCCTCGTCCACACGTGACTGAGTTTCCTTGGAGCCGTTACCGCCCGCCGCCGGCCTTCCAAGAAAGAACAACATTTTCGCCTGGTTCCGATCCTCTTTCACGTATTTGGCCGTGTTGCCTTGTCTGACTTTGACCCGGCTTTCGAAATTTTCCGGCGCGGACGGGATGACGAAGAGCAGCTGTGTCCCGACGTTGCGACACGTGTGGATGGGGTTGATGAGGTATCCGAACTTGTAGTCGTTAATCACGGGTTGTGATAAAAAGGAAATGACGTCATCTCTGCGCCGTATCTCCTCCCTGAGATTCCTCTCCTCCTTCTCCCTCCTCTCTGCTGGCGTCAGGTCATCCCCGGAGGAGTTGGCTGGAGTCAACTTCAGGGAGTCGAGGACGCAGTTGAAGAGCGACGCGAAGACCAGAGATTGGGCTGGGTCGGAGGGGGGCCGGACATCCCCCATGGCCCTCATCACCATCGACACGGTCTCGAGCTTGGTGCGATCAGCGTTGATCAGGCCCGAGCTCTTGTCAGCCCCACCTCTCATCAACACGAGTCCGATGTTGACCAGGACAGACAAGGCGAGGGCCGAAGTTAAGAGAAGCCTTAGGTGCAGCCTGGACATGTGGGATATGAGCCTCGTCTAGCGAGTGTCTACAGGAGAAGATGGTTAAAACACAATATCATTATACGAGGCACAAGTATCTTCTATATTAATTGATGGTTGGAATTTTAGAAATAAAATTCACTTGTTAATCCATGTAATCTGAATTATTCAAACACTGATGTACGCCCATATGTTTAAAAAAAATATCTCAATGATCTAAACATGAATAAGAAATTTAATCTAAAATGATCAAACGTTTCTTTTTCTTTAAAAGTATAAAATTGGGTTACTAATGATCCTGTATGTGGAAGAAAATCAGCAGCCCCGAGCCTAGTGCTCTTCGTGGGTCTTCCCGGAACCCACCACCCCCTCAGCTCTCTCGCCCCCTAAGGGACCTAACAGCTGAGAGACGCCCCATCCCCCCGGAACGGTCAATTCTGAAGCGGCCGTCTCGGCATTCAAGACATAAAAGTCGAAAATGCCTCCCACTTAATTGACCTTACAAGGAGGGGGGAGTTACTAATGTGGCCGATTGGTTTTCGGCAATGAACAGCATTTTAAATAAAACACAATGATGATGATGATGATACACGAACTAAGTGAAGACCACACAGGTTGAGGACTATAGCTGCTTAAAAGTTTATTTGGTAGGATAATTCTCGTAAGAAAGGAGAAAACCGTTATAAATATGTACTTTAACTATCAAGCTAAACGAACAAGTTTACATGCGGTATGCAGCCCTAAGTATATTACTAAGCCCTACTGACGTCTATATAAAGTAATGGGGGTGAGACTGCAATCAGGCTTTTAAATAGGTAAATGTATATTATAAAACTGGGTATTAGTAGGCTTGACAGAACGGAGCACAACAGCGAACGTTTCGGCAAAAAGCCTTTCTCAACGGACAAATAGTACACAAATGAAACGAATAAAACGAAATAATAATTAAAAAAAACACTTAGCTCTTTGTCGAAACGTTCGCTGTTGTGTTACGTCCTGTCAGGCCTACTAATACCCTATTTTTATATTATACATTTACCTGACGTCTATATATATCTCTCTCAGACCGACTCTCAGGCCCTCTGGTCGGCTCTTGGCTCTTTCTTTAGTGGCTTAGTGAGTCTCCTCTTGTGTATGGGAGCCCAAAGACAGCGTCAAAGCTTGTCCAGTATTCTTAATCAAATGTCATGCCGACTACGTAATTGGTCAGGTCTGGTCGGCCAATCCTGGCCATAAAAGTGCCGCACCACCTCTTTACATGTCCCTTGTTTGATCTCTGTCCTTGGCCGGGATGTCCACAGGGTCTGGGACAAAAGAAGAGACAAGGTTGGAGCGAGTGAAGTCGGACGGGGCTCGCCAAACTGTACAATGGTTTACCACATGCCCTGGGGAACTCGTGTCGGCCTACAATGTTACGCAGTCTTTATTTGTCCGGTCTCTCCTGGCCAAAGTTATGAGCCGTCCACACCCGACAAACCTGGGGCACCCTGCCACACTAAACGTCTTATTAAAAAAAAGAAATTAGGTCAAAATAATTATTTTGTTTGACATGAAGTTGAAGTAACATGCATCCATGAAAAAGGGTAGAAAATCTGCCACATTGACAATGTATCAAAGAACATACATCCCTGAAAAAAGGGTAGAAAATTTGCCACATTGGCAATGTATCAAAGAACATACATCCACGTACTAAATCTAAATACTTGTATCATGCATGTGCATATTTTCATTAAAGAACATACATCAGTTAAAAAGGGTAGAAAATTTGCCACATTGGCAATGTATCAAAGAACATACATCCACGTACTAAATCTAAATACTTGTATCATGCATGTGCATATTTTCATCTCATATCTCTTGACTTACATAAGTAGAGGTCTAGACTTGAAGCATTGTCAACATTTCATCCCAGTTAGCGGCCTTTTTATCAGAGAACTGTACCCCACGTACCACTGTACCACTGTAGTACTGTACCACTGTACCACCGTACCACTGTAGTACTGTACCACTGTAGTACTGTACCACTGTAGTACTGTACCACTGTACCACTGTACCACTGTACTACTGTACCACTGTACCACTGTACCACTGTACTACTGTACCACTGTACTACTGTACCACTGTACCACTGTACCACTGTACCACTGTACCACTGTACCACTGTACCACTGTACCACTGTACCACTGTACCACTGTACCACTGTACCACTGTACCACTGTACCACTGTACCACTGTACCACTGTACCACTATACCACTGTAACACTGTAACACTGTACCACTATACCACTGTACCACTATACCACTGTACCACTATACCACTATACCACTATACCACTGTAACACTGTACTACTATACCACTGTACCACTATACCACTGTACCACTATACCACTATACCACTATACCACTGTACCCAATGTATGCATTTTTGGTTGATGAACCTGATATGAAAATTCTTACCTGTTTAATCTGGACAATTGTATAATCTTACCTGTAACATGGTTTTAATCTTGACATTGATTTAATCTGGCGTTTTACGAGCTTAATCTGGACAAGGGAACAATGTGGCATATTTCACCGAAATCTTTAAAAACTGTTAATGTTCGCGTGTATCAAAGTGTAAGAAAATAATTCTCGGATCACTTGAAATAGAAACACAATAGAGCATAACTTGATTTGGTTAGAGAACAATGGCATGGGTCAAAACACTGCTACACCAAAACAATTTACAAATCATTTTGTACATCTAGCACACTTACCTCATTTACTAACTTGTTTTTTTTTAAATCCAGTGAAAAGAGAGCTCGCTGTTGGCGCGTGCCAGTTCTGCATTCACCAGGAAACAAATTTAAATGCTCTTCGTTCAAAACACATCAACTAAATGTGGATATCTCACACTATGAGCTTTCTCATGGAACTACACACTTCAATAGAGTATCCTTGGATAGCGATCCGTACATACTTCATTAGAGTATCCTTGGATAGCGATCCGTATACACTTCAATAGAGTATCCTTGGATAGCGATCCGTACACACTTCAATAGAGTATCCTTGGATAGCGATCCGTACACACTTCAATAGAGTATCCTTGGATAGCGATCCGTACACACTTCAATAGAGTATCCTTGGATAGCGATCCGTATACACTTCAATAGAGTATCCTTGGATAGCGATCCGTACACACTTCAATAGAGTATCCTTGGATAGCGATCCGTACACACTTCAATAGAGTATCCTTGGATAGCGATCCGTACACACTTCAATAAAGTATCTTTGGATAGTGACCCGATGACTGTAAGCCTCTGATTGCTAGGTAGGACCAACGCGTCCGAAAATTCAATGTAAGATAAAGAAATTGTACTGACTGATAAAGTCGTATGAGAGATAGCTAAATATGGCAAGGATTTTAATCTAACAGGAGCGAGGACATGTTCTCAAACGATAGTCATTTATTAGAGACATCAGCAACTACTACTTTAGTACAGCTTATTTCAGTTACTGGTATTTACGGTACAGCTTATTTCAGTTACTGGTATTTACGGTACAGCTTATTTAAGTGACTGGTATTTACGGTACAGCTTATTTCAGTTACTGGCATTTACGGTACAGCTTATTTAAGTGACTGGTATTTACGGTACAGCTTATTTAAGTGACTGGTATTTACGGTACAGCTTATTTAAGTGACTGGTATTTACGGTACAGCTTATTTCAGTTACTGGTATTTAAGGTACAGCTTATTGGCAATTTATGTCCCCAAGCTTTTTCACTGTATCTTTGGTGTCGGGGTGGCGAAGGTACCACGGAGCGCCCCGGGCGCCACGGGTAGTGCTGACTCTCCTGAACTTCAGCCTGGCCACCACGGAATGTCAAACGAGAGAGGTGAAGATGTTTGCTCCTGTTTGCTCGACGTGAGAGGGGCACACGATAAGGTACATCTGTGTGTGTGTGTGTGTGTGTGTCTGTTGTGGTGTGTGAGTGTGTGTAGGTTGTGGGTAAGTGTTGTGTAGGTTTGTGTGAGTGTGTGTGTGTAGGTGTGTGAGTGTGTGTTTAGGTGGTGTGTGAGTGTGTGTGTAGGTGGTGTGTGAGTGTGTGTAGGTGGTGTGTGAGTGTGTGTAGGTGAGTCTATGTACATGTGTACGTCGGTTCATAAGATGAGATGATCAACAAATTTTAGCAGGTGGTTTTTGTCTGGTCCTGTATTTTTACTAGAGTTTTAAATGTTGATAAAGTGTTTGTTTTCCTGGTTTATGGTTAATGAAAAAACTAAAAGTGATCTGTTTGTGAGTTTTGGATGTTCTCCTGTGATGAATCTGGCAGCTCTTTTTGATCCTTCTATGGTTTATAAATGTTTTCTTTGGTGGATGGGTCCCATACAGAAGATGCATATTCTAGTACAGGTCTCAACAAAATAAAGTAGCATTTCAGTTTTATGTTCTAATTACATCTTCAAAAGTTTCTCTAAATAAAGTATAATGTTTTGTTTAAATGTTTAATAACTTCCTTGACAGGGGGATTCCATGATAATTTCTCATATATTATTTCTCCCTAAGTATTTTGCATCTTTTATATGGATTATTTGCTTTCCATGAATGAAATATTTTTTTTAATTTATCGATTTCTTTTTCTTTGTTACTCTTAACTGTTGACACTTTTCTGGATGGAAGCCATACTCCAACTGGTTTCCCATTTGATTAATTCATCCAAGTCTTTTTTTAAGATTTTCTTTCTTGTTCTGTAGTTTATACAATCATCAGCAAATGACTTAACTTTTGTTCCTGTTGAGATGCTGTTTTGGAGAATCATTTATATCAATTAAAAAGAGTAGAGGGCCTAGCACAGCACCTTGTGGAACTCCTGAGGTATTCTTTATTGGTGCAGATTTAGATCCACTAATTATTACTGTTTGCTCTCTACCAAAAGGGGAAGTCTTGAATCCACAGATGTATGGGACCCGATAATAGTAAAAATTTTTTTTTGGAGTTAACTTAACTGGTGAACTTTGTCAAACGCGTTTAAGAAGTCTAGTAACATGTATCTATTTGATTATTATTCTCTAAGCCTTTTGACAGATCATCTTTTAAACCAATTAGTTATGTTTCTCATGATCTGTTTTTTTTTCTAAGGCCGATTTGATGTGAGCTTAAGACATTGTGTTTGTCTCGGTGGTTAGTTAGTTTACTATATATTTTGTTTTGCAGTAATTAACTGGTGACACTAGTAAGTTAGACAGGTCTAAAATTACGAGGGTCTGATTTTTAAATTTCCTCTACTGGGCTATTTGTGTTGTATTTACCTTGGAAATTGTTGCAAATTAGCCACTGTCTAGTGTAATTTCATTGTATTAAATTAATTCTAGATATAAATTATTATTCTAGTTCTCTCACATATTTTAGTCTTTATTGTTTTAGTTACCCTAAAAATATCATGGTCATTCAGTTCAGGCACTATTTCACAATCTATCTCTAGATCTCGTTTATTTGTTAACAATAAATCAAGTCTAATTTGTCCTANNGGGCCGTCCATAAATGACGTCACGGCGATTTTTGCCGATTTTTTACCCCCTCCCTCCCCCTCGTCACGCGTCGTAACAAAAACTTAGACCCCCCCCTCTAAAAATACGTCATAAATCTTTAACCCCCCCCCCAAAAGGAAAAAAAAATAAAATATTTTCTATTTGAAAATAAGTATGTTTCAAATCAATTTTATTGTCATTTAAGTATTTATTATTTATTTAGTAAAGATCTACATTGTAATATCGTAACCCGCGTGAAGCATTTTTAAAAAACGTTTAACTGGCCTTCAGAAAACGAACTGTGTTAACATCCTTAGCTTATATTTTATTTTAATGCATTCAAATTAAACATTTACTATGAATTTATCACGGTTAACGGCTTTGTTTAGAAAAAAAATATTTAAAAATAGCATTTTTAAAATGTATTTTTTAAAAATCCCTCAATTGACTGACGGGCATCCCGTAAGAAAGAAGTCGGCGAACAGAGGTAAATAACCTCATCTGGGGTCAAAAAGGGAATTCTTGGGGGTAATGCAGACTCATTTGGGACATATAACATCCACTACAATCCACTAGATATATTAAAATACGTCATGTGTACGTGTACGCTTGGAACATATGTCCATTATTGAACCGATTCCTTCCAGAAAATACATTTTTTAAAAATTTGACAACTATGTAGATTTCTTAACTACGTACTATACGAAGACACCTAAATCTACCCTACTTTCATTTATATTGACACGAGTGACAATAATCTTAATCCACATGACCTGTCTGTATCATGTATCATTTCTGTGATATTTAAAATTAATGCCCCAAAAACTGAGCTAAGAAGAAAAGTTGCTTTGTGCTCCTCTCGAATTGCGATGTCAAGAATTCGATGCATTCAATAAAGTTAATGAATACTTGACTAATTTTAAATGGTCTCATTTACCATTATATCTAGAACAGTGATTCTCAAACTTTTTAGTATGGCGGACCGGCAGGAATTTTTCCATTGCACCAGGGAGCGGTGCATTATTATCCCTGCACTGACAATTTTTTCTGTCCTTTTATTTTGAGAACATCTGTGGACCGGCAGAGGATGGCCCACGGACCGGCACCGGTCCGGCGACCACCACTTTGAGAAGCACTGATCTAGAAGACTAGAATGGCCAGGGGCGTTTGACCAAAAACCCATCGAACAATTATATCAAACTTAAAACGTTTTTAATTCTATCAAATAGATTCTCTACCCCCCTCCCCTTTTAAAGAAAAAGGATATTCCGTGTCGTTTTGACTTAAAATATCTACACATAATCCTATTAAAATCATTTTTAGACACTTGTCATGCATGTAAAACTCACCAGTATCATTTTTTTTTGCTAATGACGCTCCCCCAAATCCCCGAGTCATGTGAGCATTACCTAGAGTCTGGGGGTTGGAGGGGGGGGTAACGCACACATAAACTTGTATATTTTAGGGTAACGGGCAAAAAATTTCGAGTGAACCAAACGGAGCTGCGGTTACATCACAAATGCTTTGATGTCAACATCAAACGACGCAGTGTAACAATTTCATGTGTTATCTTGTGGATTCTCAAACTTAAGGATTATAATTAGATTTAATTTTCGTGTCTTGATAGCTTACGCCAACCAGCGTCTGATGGCCTACCGACCGGCACATTGAGAAGCACTGATTAAAACAAAAAAGTCATTAAATAAATTCTAAGCGACCAAAAATTTCAGTGGAATTTTTATTTCAAGTTACCCTTTTGATGTGACGTCACATTTCTTCAACCCCCCTCCCTCCCCCTCGTCACGTATCGTCACAAAAGTGTGACCCCCCTACCCCCCTAGGTGCGTGACGTCATTTATGGACGTCCCCTAGTGGATTTTTAGACTATTTGCACAAGGAATTTAGTGTTAATTGTGTCAATAGAGTTTATTAATTTCTTTATTAGTTTGACATTGATAAATGGCACAGGTGTTCCAATCTGTGTCAGGAACATTAACGTCAACAATCTTCAAAATTAAAGCATTTTTATGTATTTTCTTTTGTGGTCGTTAATTGACTGCAAAGATCTTTCATACATTCTAGGTTTGTATTGTGTGGTCTATACTTGTGTGGTCTATACTTGTGTGGTCTATACTTGTGTGGTCTATACTTGTGTGGTCTATACTTGTGTGGTCTATACTTGTGTGGTCTATACTTGTGTGGTCTATACTTGTGTGGTCTATACTTGTGTGGTCTATACTTGTGTGGTCTATACTTGTGTGGTCTATACTTGTGTGGTCTATACTTGTGTGGTCTATACTTGTGTGGTCTATACTTGTGTGGTCTATACTTGTGTGGTCTATACTTGTGTGGTCTATACTTGTGTGGTCTATACTTGTGTGGTCTATACTTGTGTGGTCTATACTTGTGTGGTCTATACTTGTGTGGTCTATACTTGTGTGGTCTATACTTGTGTGGTCTATACTTGTGTGGTCTATACTTGTGTGGTCTATACTTGTGTGGTCTATACTTGTGTGGTCTATACTTGTGTGGTCTATACTTGTGTGGTCTATACTTGTGTGGTCTATACTTGTGTGGTCTATACTTGTGTGGTCTATACTTGTGTGGTCTATACTTGTGTGGTCTATACTTGTGTGGTCTATACTTGTGTGCACTATACTTGTGTGGTCTATACTTGTGTGCACTATACTTGTGTGGTCTATACTTGTGTGGTCTATACTTGTGTGGTCTATACTTGTGTGGTCTATACTTGTGTGGTCTATACTTGTGTGGTCTATACTTGTGTGGTCTATACTTGTGTGGTCTATACTTGTGTGGTCTATACTTGTGTGGTCTATACTTGTGTGGTCTATACTTGTGTGGTCTATTCTTGTGTTGTCTATACTTGTGTGGTCTATACTTGTGTGGTCTATACTTGTGTTGTCTATTCTTGTGTGGTCTGTACTTGTGTGGTCTATACTTGTGTGGTCTATACTTGTGTGGTCTATACTTGTGTGGTCTATACTTGTGTGGTCTATACTTGTGTGGTCTATACTTGTGTGGTCTATACTTGTGTGGTCTATTCTTGTGTGGTCTGTACTTGTGTGGTCTATACACGCTACCTTCAATAAGTGGTGCGGAATTTGGTATACTATTTTACATCAAACAGACTACATAATAACATGTGATTTTTGTGTGGCTTCTTCCACTGTGATTGTAGATTTTATTGCTAGAAATCCACCCCATTAATGTCTAAACTGTCTTTTAAAAAAAAATTAATTTTCTTGAATATTACTTTCTCGTTGCTTTCTTTTAATTTCAATGACATTGGAAGATTGTTCCATGGCGCTACCTCAAAATGCTTGAGATGGCAGGTAGATTAATTTTTCTTCTCAAAGATTTACACACTAATTTTCATTAAAGATGGACATGATTTTCTTTAAATATGCAGGGATGGGTCTTAAAATGACGCCAGAGATATGAATGACCCAGTGCCCTACTAAACATACAGAATATCTTGACCTAATACTCTACTACAGACTACACATTCTGAAAGCATATCTTACGATCACCACTTTAATCTGTAGCTATGCTGCCATGACTCCTAATTCAGCTTCATTGACAAAGTCATGACTGGTCAGAGAGAGCACGCGTCATAGTCGCCAGTTACTGAGGAAGTCAGAGGCGTCACTTCATATCACAATCCTGTCAATCAAGCCTTGTTCCGCCTGCGTCTCTCCGTCTCTCATCAAAACTCAGCTGTTGGCACTTGACGTGGATTATTATTTCATTGGATCATTCAGTTATGAATTCATCACATCATAGGGCCGACTGGCTGACTCATATCAATAGCCCAATATGAAGAGCCATTCCTGCCGACCGGCTGATTCATATCAATAGCCCAATATGAAGAGCCATTCCTGCCGACCAGCTGACTCATATCAATAGCCCAATATGAAGAGCCATTCCTGCCGACCGGCTGACTCATATCAATAGCCCAATATGAAGAGCCATTCCTGCCGACCAGCTGACTCATATCAATAGCCCAATATGAAGAGCCATTCCTGCCGACCGGCTGACTCATATCAATAGCCCAATATGAAGAGTCATTCCTGCCGACCAGCTGACTCATATCAATAGCCCAATATGAAGAGCCATTCCTGCCGACCAGCTGACTCATATCAATAGCCCAATATGAAAAGCCATTCCTGCCGACCGGCTGACTCATATCAATAGCCCAATCTGAAGAGCCATTCCTGCCGACCGGCTGACTCATATCATTAGCCCAATCTGAAGAGCCATTCCTGCCGACCGGCTGACTCATATCAATAGCCCAATATGAAGAGTCATTCCTTCCGACCGGCTGACTCATATCAATAGCCCAATATGAAGAGCCATTCCTGCCGACCGGCTGACTCATATCAATAGCCCAATATGAAGAGTCATTCCTGAGTCTATGGTGCAGTGGGAAGAAGCAGGTCTTCCGTCTTTGATGGGTTTAGGGTTCTATTCTTAAGATATTTGTTTTTAATTTAAAAAAAAATAAATAAAGTTATTATTAGTTTATTCAATATTGAAGGCGAAACGTTTGCAAATTCATTCATTTAATTTAATCGCTGCTCTATTTTACTACCTGAATCAATTGACTACCTGAATCAATTCACTACCTGAATCAATTTACTACCTGAATCAATTTACTACCTGAATCAATTGACTACCTGAATCAATTTACTACCTGAATCAATTTACTACCTGAATCAATTTACTACCTGAATCAATTTACTACCTGAATCAATTTACTACCTGAATCAATTTACTACCTGAATCAATTTACTACCTGAATCAATTTACTACCTGAATCAATTTACTACCTGAATCAATTTACTACCTGAATCAATTTACTACCTGAATCTATTTACTACCTGAATCAATTTACTACCTGAATCAATTTACTACCTGAATCAATTTACTACCTGAATCAATTTACTACCTGAATCAATTTACTACCTGAATCAATTTACTACCTGAATCAATTTACTACCTGAATCAATTTACTACCTGAATCAATTTACTACCTGAATCAATTTACTACCTGAATCAATTTACTACCTGAATCAATTGACTACCTGAATCAATTGACTACCTGAATCAATTGACTACCTGAATCAATTTACTACCTGAATCAATTTACTACCTGAATCAATTGACTACCTGAATCAATTGACTACCTGAATCAATTGACTACCTGAATCAATTTACTACCTGAATCAATTTACTACCTGAATCAATTTACTACCTGAATCAATTTACTACCTGAATCAATTTACTACCTGAATCAATTTACTACCTGAATCAATTTACTACCTGAATCAATTTACTACCTGAATCAATTTAATACCTGAATCAATTTACTACCTGAATCAATTTACTACCTGAATCAATTTACTACCTGAATCAATTTACTACCTGAATCAATTTACTACCTGAATCAATTTACTACCTGAATCAATTTACTACCTGAATCAATTTACTACCTGAATCAATTTACTACCTGAATCAATTTACTACCTGAATCAATTTACTACCTGAATCAATTGACTACCTGAATCAATTTACTACCTGAATCAATTGACTACCTGAATCAATTTACTACCTGAATCAATTTACTACCTGAATCAATTTACTACATGAATCAATTTACTACCTGAATCAATTTACTACCTGAATCAATTTACTACCTGAATCAATTTACTACCTGAATCAATTTACTACCTGAATCAATTTACTACCTGAATCAATTTACTACCTGAATCAATTTACTACGTGAATCAATTTACTCCCTGAATCAATTTACTCCCTGAATCAATTTACTACCTGAATCAATTTACTACCTGAATCAATTTACTACCTGAATCAATTTACTACCTGAATCAATTTACTACCTGAATCAATTTACTACCTGAATCAATTTACTACCTGAATCAATTTACTACCTGAATCAATTTACTACCTGAATCAATTTACTACCTGAATCAATTTACTACCTGAATCAATTTACTACCTGAATCAATTTACTACCTGAATCAATTTACTACCTGAATCAATTTACTACCTGAATCAATTGACTACCTGAATCAATTGACTACCTGAATCAATTTACTACCTGAATCAATTTACTACCTGAATCAATTTACTACCTGAATCAATTTACTACCTGAATCAATTTACTACCTGAATCAATTTACTACCTGAATCAATTTACTACCTGAATCAATTTACTGCCTGAATCAAGTTACTACCTGAATCAATTTACTACCTGAATCAATTTACTACCTGAATCAATTTACTACCTGAATCAATTTACTACCTGAATCAATTTACTACCTGAATCAATTTACTACCTGAATCAATTTACTACCTGAATCTATTTACTGATATTTCGTTGGGTTTCTAGAATATTAAGGCACACATTTCATCATTAGTATGTCAACATTTTAAAATAAAGACTTCGAAAAAGCGTTTCCCCTACCACATTGCATATTCAGTAAGAGAGAAAACTCGGTTTAAACTTAAATAAAAGAGCGGTTAAGTTATAGAGCCGAAGTCTTAGCCCATGATCTTGAATGGATGCAGATCTCATCCAATTATCTTTGGTTGGATGCAGCTCCTAGTCCATGATCTTGAATGGGTAATTCTCTTAGCCCATGATCTTGGATGCATACAGCTCTAGCCCATGATCTTGGATGCATACAGCTCTTAGCCCATGATCTTGAATGGGTACATCCCTTAGCCAATGATCTTGGATGCAGACAGCTCCATTTCCATGATCTTGGATGCATACAGCTCTTAGCCAATGATCTTGAATGGATGCAGCATAGAAGTTAATGACAGGAAAAAAAGGCAACAAAAATTGAAATAAATAAATAAGTTTATAACGCAAGTGGAAGAATCTCTTTTTTATTTTACATAATTTCAGTCAAAGTAGTTATCACTCATAAAGGCACACAATAAATTATTCAACATATTCGTTTTTTAATCACTTTCGTTTTAGAATTTATAAGAATAATTTTTAAAATATGAGCACATGAGTAGATTTATAATGCTCTGAAACCTATTTAATTTTTTTTACCATGAATTCTTTGCGGTGAAATTTTACCCAGTTGGTATGCAAACAGGAGCGAAGGGGAGGAGAAATCAACATTTAATTAAAAGATCGACCAATTGATCGTGCTGTGTAAGTACTGTCATGGGTAAAATGTACAGTGGCAGAGATAAAATTGTACAGTGGCAGAGATAAAATTGTACAGTGGCAGAGATAAAATTGTGGATTCATAGTTCAAGAACATGGGAGATAATCTAAACAATCAAACGTCACATGACCAAACACAATTCTAAAGAAGTCAATGTGAACATAAATAAACCAACATGGTAAGAAATATTTTAAAATGAATCATGTCAAATAGCGTTCAATGATTAATTAAAAAAAACCCACTAAATGTAATATTATCACAAAGATTATCAGGAATTCATACCATTACGTAAATGTAAGAGTATATCTTGAGATCTGCTGATATATATTGATAAAAACATCACTGAACAATATCATGGGCTACCTCCCCTTTGAACATGTTGTATTAGAGGGTATTGACATAATACATGCTGTTACCCTTGGTTTAAATCTGTCTGTATAGCAAAATTGGTCAAGTGATGACGTCACTGGGCAGTGAATAACATCATTTAATTGAGAGCTGGGAATACTTCGTCAGTTTCACTTTTTGGTGAATTCGTCTTACTATGATTGGTGAATCAGCCTTACTGTGATTGGTGAATCAGCCTTACTGTGATTGTTGAATCAGCCTTACTGTGATTGGTGAATCAGCCTTACTGTGATTGGTGAATCAGCCTTACTGTGATTGGTGAATCAGCCTTACTGTGATTGGTGAATCAGCCTTACTGTGATTGGTGAATCAGCCTTACTGTGATTGGTGAATCAGCCTTACTGTGATTGGTGAATCAGCCTTACTGTGATTGGTGAATCAGGCTTACTGTGATTGGTGAATCAGCCTTACTGTGATTGGTGAATCAGCCTTACTGTGATTGGTGAATCAGCCTTACTGTGATTGGTGAATCAGCCTTACTGTGATTGGTGAATCAGCCTTACTGTGATTGGTGAATCAGCCTTACTGTGATTGGTGAATCAGCCTTACTGTGATTGGTGAATCAGCCTTACTGTGATTGGTGAATCAGCCTTACTGTGATTGGTGAATCAGCCTTACTGTGATTGGTGAATCAGCCTTACTGTGATTGGTGAATCAGCCTTACTGTGATTGGTGAATCAGCCTTACTGTGATTGGTGAATCAGCCTTACTGTGATTGGTGAATCAGCCTTACTGTGATTGGTGAATCAGCCTTACTGTGATTGGTGAATCAGCCTTACTGTGATTGGTGAATCAGCCTTACTGTGATTGGTGAATCAGCCTTACTGTGATTGGTGAATCAGCCTTACTGTGATTGGTGAATCAGCCTTACTGTGATTGGTGAATCAGCCTTACTGTGATTGGTGAATCAGCCTTACTGTGATTGGTGAATCAGCCTTACTGTGATTGGTGAATCAGCCTTACTGTGATTGGTGAATCAGCCTTACTGTGATTGGTGAATCAGCCTTACTGTGATTGGTGAATCAGCCTTACTGTGATTGGTGAATCAGCCTTACTGTGATTGGTGAATCAGCCTTACTGTGATTGGTGAATCAGCCTTACTGTGATTGGTGAATCAGCCTTACTGTGATTGGTGAATCAGCCTTACTGTGATTGGTGAATCAGCCTTACTGTGATTGGTGAATCAGCCTTACTGTGATTGGTGAATCAGCCTTACTGTGATTGGTGAATCAGCCTTACTGTGATTGGTGAATCAGCCTTACTGTGATTGGTGAATCAGCCTTACTGTGATTGGTGAATCAGCCTTACTGTGATTGGTGAATCAGCCTTACTGTGATTGGTGAATCAGCCTTACTGTGATTGGTGAATCAGCCTTACTGTGATTGGTGAATCAGCCTTACTGTGATTGGTGAATCAGCCTTACTGTGATTGGTGAATCAGCCTTACTGTGATTGGTGAATCAGCCTTACTGTGATTGGTGAATCAGCCTTACTGTGATTGGTGAATCAGCCTTACTGTGATTGGTGAATCAGCCTTACTGTGATTGGTGAATCAGCCTTACTGTGATTTGTGAATCAGCCTTACTGTGATTGGTGAATGAGCCTTACTGTGATTTGTGAATCAGCCTTACTGTGATTGGTGAATCAGCCTTACTGTGATTGGTGAATCAGCCTTACTGTGATTGGTGAATCAGCCTTACTGTGATTGGTGAATCAGCCTTACTGTGATTGGTGAATCAGCCTTACTGTGATTGGTGAATCAGCCTTACTGTGATTGGTGAATCAGCCTTACTGTGATTGGTGAATCAGCCTTACTGTGATTGGTGAATTAGCCTTACTATGATTGGTGAATTAGTCCTACTTTGATTGGTGAATTAGTCCTACTGTGATTGGTGAATCAGTCTGACTATGATTCGTGAATTAGTCTGATTATACTTGGTGAGGCTATTAATTAAAAGTTAAGTGAATTGTTGGTAAATATTAGTGGAAGCGCCTTTCTATTTTTGGTGAATCGTTACATAATGGTTGGTGAATCATGTAATAATTGCTAGTGAATCATGAAATTATGGCCGGTGAATCATGAAATAGTAGCTGGTGAATCATGACATAATGGTTGGTGAATCATGAAATAGTAGCTGGTGAATCATGAAATAAAGTTTGCTGAATCATGAAATAACGGCTGGTGAATCATGAAATAATGGCTTGTGAATCATGAAATAGTAGCTGGTGAATCATGAAATAAAGTTTGCTGAATCATGAAATAGCGGCTGCTGAAACATAGACCTTTAGGTCAGTGAACAAACTAAAGCTTTCATTACAGTCGTGCTAATAAATAAATTTGAGAAATATCATCTTTGGTATTCCGGTCTCTAAATGAAGACATTCAACGACCATAAAAAGACAAACAATAAAGTTAATCTTGAATCACCAACCAAACATATATGTACATTTTACATATGATGTGCGTGCATTTATATATAATGTGCGTACATTTGACATATAATGTGCGCACATTTAAATTATAACATGCATACTTTGTTAAGATTAAAAAAGTTATGCAGCATTATTATTGACAGCTTTTTGCTTTTTAAAGCATCTTTAAGAAAATAGTGGTCCGTGGGACAGTTCCGGTTCCTCAAAATATGAGTTTTTAAATTCAATTATTTGAAAAGTAATAATATAAGGGGAGCGCAATACAACAACACAAAATCTTCCCTGTTCCGTATCGCCATTCTAAAATATGCGCACCGCTCAACATTTATTCAAACATTTGTAAACACTTCAGAAATTTCAGACGCAAAAAAAATACCAACACAACAAATCAACGCTTCACTTCGAATGACTCGTGTTACCACTCTCGATGTTTAAACCAAAAATCTTTGTCCTTGAGTAGCGGCACGTCCACGTTTGGCGCGCACAGGCCGGTGATGTACACATCGTCCAGCCATATTGGCGTCGTCCTCAGTGCCGCCTGGTACAACAGCGACACGGTACTGATGGGGAAACCCAGTAACCCGCCCAGTGCAAACGGCGGGAACGTAGAGGGAGGGTACTCCTGCTCAGACAGGAAGTACTTGCTGTCAGTCTGGCGGACGGGTTTCCAATCATCCTTCCGGTCACCGACGATGAAGTCCGTGAACTGCTGCCGTTTCCGCTCCATCACCCGGAACACCTTCGGGATGTCCACCACGACGTCATCGTCCGTGCGAATGACGTAGGTCGCCTGCTGGCAGGACGTGCTGGCCCACTTGAGCATGGACACTGACTTGTGACGTATGTTCTTGTAGACGTCAACGAACGTCTCCTGCACTATGTCCCCGTAAAGCCCCGCCTCTATGTCAATCAGGTTCTGTATCTTGACCCGCTGTTCGCCGACCGGCAAGCCGAGGAAAAAGATCATCTTGGCGTTATTTCCCTTGTCCCCCACGTACCGCCCCTTTGTCCCGGTCCTCGTCTTGATCCGATTTTCGAAATTTGTGGGCGCGGACGGCACGATGAAGAGTACATCCGTTTTACCGTGTGCGCATGCGTTCCGGGGATTGTGGAGGTACTGAAAGTTATGCTCGTTGATGATGGGCTGCACCAGGAATGAAATGACCGAACGTTTTGTCTCCAGCTGCGAGTAAAGTCTCGTGGTCAGTTTGTGGAGAGTTGGGACGCTGACCAGGTGAAGGATGGACAGACTCGGAGAAGAACTGTTTGGGCTTTCTTCATCGTCCGCCGAGGGCTCGTTCCTGAGAGGGTCAAGGACACACTCCAGAACTGAGTGAAACAGCGAAGACTTCGGGGTGTCGAAGGAATTCAGATCAAGGCCGTTAACAAGGTCAGCGACCATGTCTTTTTTCTGGTGTAACAATCGTTCGCCTTCATTTTGGAAAAACACGCCATTGAGGATGACGTCACGTGCCAAGAAGAGCAAGATGGCGTTAAGGACAAGGGAGGCAAGCACGAGGTACATTGTGTCGGACTTTTGTTTCCATGGAAACAGCTGGTTTTTGAACTTAATCATGACTTCTGGAGGATAAACAAAATTTTTTTTTGTATCGGATCTAGTGTGGATTAAATACAATTTAGGAATTGAATGAATGGTCATATAACAATAGGATATT
>CALYLW010001069.1:441284-476284 GCA_944989445.1 Ampullaceana balthica
TCTAGTGTACTACTATAAGAACAAAGTCTCATATGTGTCTCTAGTGTACTACTATAAGAACCAAAGTCTCATATGTGTCTCTAGTGTACTACTATAAGAACCAAAGTCTCATATGTGTCTATAGTGTACTACTATAAGAACCAAAGTCTCATATGTGTCTCTAGTGTACTACTATAAGAACCAAAGTCTCATATGTGTCTCTAGTGTACTACTATAAGAACCAAAAGTCTCATATGTGTCTCTAGTGTACTACTATAAGAACCAAAGTCTCATATGTGTCTCTAGTGTACTACTATAAGAACCAAAGTCTCATATGTGTCTCTAGTGTACTACTATAAGAACCAAAGTCTCATATGTGTCTCTAGTGTACTACTATAAGAACCAAAGTCTCATATGTGTCTCTAGTGTACTACTATAAGAACAAAAGTCTCATATGTGTCTATAGTGTACTACTATAAGAACCAAAGTCTCATATGTGTCTCTAGTGTACTACTATAAGAACCAAAGTCTCATATGTGTCTCTAGTGTACTACTATAAGAACCAAAGTCTCATATGTGTCTATAGTGTACTACTATAAGAACCAAAGTCTCATATGTGTCTATAGTGTACTACTATAAGAACCAAAGTCTCATATGTGTCTCTAGTGTACTACTATAAGAACAAAGTCTCATATGTGTCTCTAGTGTACTACTATAAGAACCAAAGTCTCATATGTGTCTATAGTGTACTACTATAAGAACAAAGTCTCATATGTGTCTCTAGTGTACTACTATAAGAACCAAAGTCTCATATGTGTCTCTAGTGTACTACTATAAGAACCAAAGTCTCATATGTGTCTCTAGTGTACTACTATAAGAACCAAAGTCTCATATGTGTCTATAGTGTACTACTATAAGAACCAAAGTCTCATATGTGTCTCTAGTGTACTACTATAAGAACCAAAGTCTCATATGTGTCTCTAGTGTACTACTATAAGAACCAAAGTCTCATATGTGTCTCTAGTGTACTACTATAAGAACCAAAGTCTCATATGTGTCTATAGTGTACTACTATAAGAACCAAAGTCTCATATGTGTCTCTAGTGTACTACTATAAGAACCAAAGTCTCATATGTGTCTCTAGTGTACTACTATAAGAACCAAAGTCTCATATGTGTCTCTAGTGTACTACTATAAGAACCAAAGTCTCATATGTGTCTCTAGTGTACTACTATAAGAACAAAGTCTCATATGTGTCTATAGTGTACTACTATAAGAACCAAAGTCTCATATGTGTCTCTAGTGTACTACTATAAGAACCAAAGTCTCATATGTGTCTCTAGTGTACTACTATAAGAACCAAAGTCTCATATGTGTCTCTAGTGTACTACTATAAGAACCAAAGTCTCATATGTGTCTCTAGTGTACTACTATAAGAACCAAAGTCTCATATGTGTCTCTAGTGTACTACTATAAGAACCAAAGTCTCATATGTGTCTCTAGTGTACTACTATAAGAACCAAAGTCTCATATGTGTCTCTAGTGTACTACTATAAGAACCAAAGTCTCATATGTGTCTCTAGTGTACTACTATAAGAACCAAAGTCTCATATGTGTCTCTAGTGTACTACTATAAGAACCAAAGTCTCATATGTGTCTCTAGTGTACTACTATAAGAACCAAAGTCTCATATGTGTCTCTAGTGTACTACTATAAGAACAAAAGTCTCATATGTGTCTCTAGTGTACTACTATAAGAACCAAAGTCTCATATGTGTCTATAGTGTACTACTATAAGAACCAAAGTCTCATATGTGTCTATAGTGTACTACTATAAGAACCAAAGTCTCATATGTGTCTCTAGTGTACTACTATAAGAACCAAAGTCTCATATGTGTCTCTAGTGTACTACTATAAGAACCAAAGTCTCATATGTGTCTCTAGTGTACTACTATAAGAACCAAAGTCTCATATGTGTCTCTAGTGTACTACTATAAGAACCAAAGTCTCATATGTGTCTATAGTGTACTACTATAAGAACCAAAGTCTCATATGTGTCTATAGTGTACTACTATAAGAACCAAAGTCTCATATGTGTCTCTAGTGTACTACTATAAGAACCAAAGTCTCATATGTGTCTCTAGTGTACTACTATAAGAACCAAAGTCTCATATGTGTCTCTAGTGTACTACTATAAGAACCAAAGTCTCATATGTGTCTCTAGTGTACTACTATAAGAACCAAAGTCTCATATGTGTCTCTAGTGTACTACTATAAGAACCAAAGTCTCATATGTGTCTCTAGTGTACTACTATAAGAACCAAAGTCTCATATGTGTCTCTAGTGTACTACTATAAGAACCAAAGTCTCATATGTGTCTCTAGTGTACTACTATAAGAACCAAAGTCTCATATGTGTCTCTAGTGTACTACTATAAGAACCAAAGTCTCATATGTGTCTCTAGTGTACTACTATAAGAACAAAGTCTCATATGTGTCTCTAGTGTACTACTATAAGAACCAAAGTCTCATATGTGTCTCTAGTGTACTACTATAAGAACCAAAGTCTCATATGTGTCTCTAGTGTACTACTATAAGAACCAAAGTCTCATATGTGTCTCTAGTGTACTACTATAAGAACCAAAGTCTCATATGTGTCTCTAGTGTACTACTATAAGAACCAAAGTCTCATATGTGTCTCTAGTGTACTACTATAAGAACCAAAGTCTCATATGTGTCTCTAGTGTACTACTATAAGAACCAAAGTCTCATATGTGTCTCTAGTGTACTACTATAAGAACCAAAGTCTCATATGTGTCTATAGTGTACTACTATAAGAACCAAAGTCTCATATGTGTCTCTAGTGTACTACTATAAGAACCAAAGTCTCATATGTGTCTCTAGTGTACTACTATAAGAACCAAAGTCTCATATGTGTCTCTAGTGTACTACTATAAGAACCAAAGTCTCATATGTGTCTCTAGTGTACTACTATAAGAACCAAAGTCTCATATGTGTCTCTAGTGTACTACTATAAGAACAAAGTCTCATATGTGTCTCTAGTGTACTACTATAAGAACCAAAGTCTCATATGTGTCTCTAGTGTACTACTATAAGAACCAAAGTCTCATATGTGTCTCTAGTGTACTACTATAAGAACCAAAGTCTCATATGTGTCTCTAGTGTACTACTATAAGAACAAAAGTCTCATATGTGTCTCTAGTGTACTACTATAAGAACCAAAGTCTCATATGTGTCTCTAGTGTACTACTATAAGAACAAAGTCTCATATGTGTCTCTAGTGTACTACTATAAGAACAAAAGTCTCATATGTGTCTCTAGTGTCTACTATAAGAACCAAAGTCTCATATGTGTCTCTAGTGTACTACTATAAGAACAAAAGTCTCATATGTGTCTCTAGTGTACTACTATAAGAACCAAAGTCTCATATGTGTCTCTAGTGTACTACTATAAGAACAAAAGTCTCATATGTGTCTCTAGTGTACTACTATAAGAACAAAGTCTCATATGTGTCTCTAGTGTACTACTATAAGAACAAAAGTCTCATATGTGTCTCTAGTGTACTACTATAAGAACAAAAGTCTCATATGTGTCTCTAGTGTACTACTATAAGAAACCAAAGTCTCATATGTGTCTCTAGTGTACTACTATAAGAACCAAAGTCTCATATGTGTCTCTAGTGTACTACTATAAGAACAAAGTCTCATATGTGTCTCTAGTGTACTACTATAAGAACCAAAGTCTCATATGTGTCTCTAGTGTACTACTATAAGAACCAAAGTCTCATATGTGTCTCTAGTGTCTACTATAAGAACAAAAGTCTCATATGTGTCTCTAGTGTCTACTATAAGAACCAAAGTCTCATATGTGTCTATAGTGTACTACTATAAGAACCAAAGTCTGATATGTGTCTCTAGTGTACTACTATAAGAACCAAAGTCTCATATGTGTCTCTAGTGTACTACTATAAGAACAAAAGTCTCATATGTGTCTCTAGTGTACTACTATAAGAACCAAAGTCTCATATGTGTCTCTAGTGTACTACTATAAGAAACAAAAGTCTCATATGTGTCTCTAGTGTACTACTATAAGAACCAAAGTCTCATATGTGTCTCTAGTGTACTACTATAAGAACCAAAGTCTCATATGTGTCTCTAGTGTACTACTATAAGAACAAAAGTCTCATATGTGTCTCTAGTGTACTACTATAAGAACCAAAGTCTCATATGTGTCTCTAGTGTACTACTATAAGAACAAAAGTCTCATATGTGTCTCTAGTGTACTACTATAAGAACAAAGTCTCATATGTGTCTCTAGTGTACTACTATAAGAACAAAGTCTCATATGTGTCTCTAGTGTCTACTATAAGAACAAAAGTCTCATATGTGTCTCTAGTGTACTACTATAAGAACAAAAGTCTCATATGTGTCTCTAGTGTCTACTATAAGAACAAAAGTCTCATATGTGTCTCTAGTGTACTACTATAAGAACAAAAGTCTCATATGTGTCTCTAGTGTACTACTATAAGAACAAAAGTCTCATATGTGTCTCTAGTGTACTACTATAAGAACAAAAGTCTCATATGTGTCTCTAGTGTACTACTATAAGAACAAAAGTCTCATATGTGTCTCTAGTGTACTACTATAAGAACAAAAGTCTCATATGTGTCTCTAGTGTACTACTATAAGAACAAAAGTCTCATATGTGTCTCTAGTGTCTACTATAAGAACAAAAGTCTCATATGTGTCTCTAGTGTACTACTATAAGAACAAAAGTCTCATATGTGTCTCTAGTGTCACTACTATAAGAACCAAAGTCTCATATGTGTCTCTAGTGTACTACTATAAGAACAAAAGTCTCATATGTGTCTCTAGTGTACTACTATAAGAACTAAAGTCTCATATGTGTCTCTAGTGTACTACTATAAGAACCAAAGTCTCATATGTGTCTCTAGTGTACTACTATAAGAACCAAAGTCTCATATGTGTCTCTAGTGTACTACTATAAGAACCAAAGTCTCATATGTGTCTATAGTGTACTACTATAAGAACCAAAGTCTCATATGTGTCTCTAGTGTACTACTATAAGAACCAAAGTCTCATATGTGTCTCTAGTGTACTACTATAAGAACAAAAGTCTCATATGTGTCTATAGTGTACTACTATAAGAACCAAAGTCTCATATGTGTCTCTAGTGTACTACTATAAGAACCAAAGTCTCATATGTGTCTCTAGTGTACTACTATAAGAACCAAAGTCTCATATGTGTCTATAGTGTACTACTATAAGAACAAAGTCTCATATGTGTCTCTAGTGTACTACTATAAGAACAAAAGTCTGATATGTGTCTCTAGTGTACTACTATAAGAACCAAAGTCTCATATGTGTCTATAGTGTACTACTATAAGAACAAAAGTCTGATATGTGTCTCTAGTGTACTACTATAAGAACAAAAGTCTGATATGTGTCTCTAGTGTACTACTATAAGAACTAAAGTCTCATATGTGTCTATAGTGTACTACTATAAGAACAAAGTCTCATATGTGTCTATAGTGTACTACTATAAGAACCAAAGTCTCATATGTGTCTCTAGTGTACTACTATAAGAACCAAAGTCTCATATGTGTCTCTAGTGTACTACTATAAGAACAAAAGTCTCATATGTGTCTCTAGTGTCTACTATAAGAACAAAAGTCTCATATGTGTCTCTAGTGTACTACTATAAGAACAAAGTCTCATATGTGTCTCTAGTGTCTACTATAAGAACAAAAGTCTCATATGTGTCTCTAGTGTCTACTATAAGAACAAAGTCTCATATGTGTCTCTAGTGTACTACTATAAGAACCAAAGTCTCATATGTGTCTCTAGTGTACTACTATAAGAACCAAAGTCTCATATGTGTCTCTAGTGTACTACTATAAGAACAAAGTCTCATATGTGTCTATAGTGTACTACTATAAGAACCAAAGTCTCATATGTGTCTCTAGTGTACTACTATAAGAACCAAAGTCTCATATGTGTCTCTAGTGTACTACTATAAGAACCAAAGTCTCATATGTGTCTATAGTGTACTACTATAAGAACCAAAGTCTCATATGTGTCTCTAGTGTACTACTATAAGAACCAAAGTCTCATATGTGTCTCTAGTGTACTACTATAAGAACCAAAGTCTCATATGTGTCTCTAGTGTACTACTATAAGAACCAAAGTCTCATATGTGTCTCTAGTGTACTACTATAAGAACCAAAGTCTCATATGTGTCTCTAGTGTACTACTATAAGAACCAAAGTCTCATATGTGTCTCTAGTGTACTACTATAAGAACCAAAGTCTGATATGTGTCTCTAGTGTACTACTATAAGAACCAAAGTCTCATATGTGTCTCTAGTGTACTACTATAAGAACAAAGTCTCATATGTGTCTCTAGTGTACTACTATAAGAACAAAGTCTCATATGTGTCTCTAGTGTACTACTATAAGAACCAAAGTCTCATATGTGTCTCTAGTGTACTACTATAAGAACCAAAGTCTCATATGTGTCTCTAGTGTACTACTATAAGAACCAAAGTCTCATATGTGTCTCTAGTGTACTACTATAAGAACCAAAGTCTCATATGTGTCTCTAGTGTACTACTATAAGAACCAAAGTCTCATATGTGTCTATAGTGTACTACTATAAGAACAAAGTCTCATATGTGTCTATAGTGTACTACTATAAGAACCAAAGTCTCATATGTGTCTCTAGTGTACTACTATAAGAACTAAAGTCTCATATGTGTCTATAGTGTACTACTATAAGAACAAAGTCTCATATGTGTCTATAGTGTACTACTATAAGAACCAAAGTCTCATATGTGTCTCTAGTGTACTACTATAAGAACCAAAGTCTCATATGTGTCTCTAGTGTACTACTATAAGAACCAAAGTCTCATATGTGTCTATAGTGTACTACTATAAGAACAAAAGTCTCATATGTGTCTATAGTGTCCTACTATAAGAACAAAAGTCTGATATGTGTCTATAGTGTCTACTATAAGAAACAAAGTCTCATATGTGTCTCTAGTGTACTACTATAAGAACCAAAGTCTCATATGTGTCTCTAGTGTACTACTATAAGAACCAAAGTCTCATATGTGTCTCTAGTGTACTACTATAAGAACCAAAGTCTCATATGTGTCTCTAGTGTACTACTATAAGAACCAAAGTCTCATATGTGTCTCTAGTGTACTACTATAAGAACCAAAGTCTCATATGTGTCTATAGTGTACTACTATAAGAACCAAAGTCTCATATGTGTCTCTAGTGTACTACTATAAGAACCAAAGTCTCATATGTGTCTCTAGTGTACTACTATAAGAACCAAAGTCTCATATGTGTCTATAGTGTACTACTATAAGAACAAAGTCTCATATGTGTCTCTAGTGTACTACTATAAGAACCAAAGTCTCATATGTGTCTCTAGTGTACTACTATAAGAACCAAAGTCTCATATGTGTCTATAGTGTACTACTATAAGAACCAAAGTCTCATATGTGTCTCTAGTGTACTACTATAAGAACCAAAGTCTCATATGTGTCTCTAGTGTACTACTATAAGAACCAAAGTCTCATATGTGTCTCTAGTGTACTACTATAAGAACCAAAGTCTCATATGTGTCTATAGTGTACTACTATAAGAACCAAAGTCTCATATGTGTCTCTAGTGTACTACTATAAGAACCAAAGTCTCATATGTGTCTCTAGTGTACTACTATAAGAACCAAAGTCTCATATGTGTCTATAGTGTACTACTATAAGAACCAAAGTCTCATATGTGTCTATAGTGTACTACTATAAGAACCAAAGTCTCATATGTGTCTCTAGTGTACTACTATAAGAACCAAAGTCTCATATGTGTCTCTAGTGTACTACTATAAGAACAAAGTCTCATATGTGTCTCTAGTGTACTACTATAAGAACCAAAGTCTCATATGTGTCTCTAGTGTACTACTATAAGAACCAAAGTCTCATATGTGTCTCTAGTGTACTACTATAAGAACAAAAGTCTCATATGTGTCTCTAGTGTACTACTATAAGAACCAAAGTCTCATATGTGTCTATAGTGTACTACTATAAGAACCAAAGTCTCATATGTGTCTATAGTGTACTACTATAAGAACCAAAGTCTCATATGTGTCTCTAGTGTACTACTATAAGAACAAAGTCTCATATGTGTCTCTAGTGTACTACTATAAGAACCAAAGTCTCATATGTGTCTCTAGTGTACTACTATAAGAACCAAAGTCTCATATGTGTCTCTAGTGTACTACTATAAGAACCAAAGTCTCATATGTGTCTCTAGTGTACTACTATAAGAACCAAAGTCTCATATGTGTCTCTAGTGTACTACTATAAGAACCAAAGTCTCATATGTGTCTCTAGTGTACTACTATAAGAACCAAAGTCTCATATGTGTCTCTAGTGTACTACTATAAGAAACAAAGTCTCATATGTGTCTATAGTGTACTACTATAAGAACCAAAAGTATCATATGTGTCTCTAGTGTACTACTATAAGAACCAAAAGTCTCATATGTGTCTATAGTGTCCTACTATAAGAACCAAAAGTCTCATATGTGTCTCTAGTGTACTACTATAAGAACCAAAAGTCTCATATGTGTCTATAGTGTCCTACTATAAGAACTAAAGTCTCATTGCATGAATGAGGCCAAGTACTACTAAAGTACACAAACGTATTGGTTCCATGTAGGTTACCTGTTTGGAGACTCCCATTACCACATCATACCACACCATCTTAAACTATCAATATTTACTTATCATAAATTTGCTAAATAATGTTAAATCTGGTGATCCTATTTATTTACCAGCGTCATACATTTTTCAATTGACCCCTTTGACAGACCGAAAAAAATTCTATTCACAATCAGTAGACAGCATCACAGATTACAGCTGTACTAGTTAGGTAGCTCTAAACAATCAGTAGACAACATCACAGATTACAGCTGTACTAGTTAGGTAGCTCTAAACAATCAGTAGACACCATCACAGATTACAGCTGTACTAGTTAGGTAGCTCTAAACAATCAGTAGACATCATCACAGATTACAGCTGTACTAGTTAGGTAGCACTAAAAGTTTTACAAAATACACACGCTGAGGCATAGTGGTTAGCTTCTACCAATACAGGAGCACAGCCATAATATCTACCAGCACAGGAGCACAGCCATACTAGCTACCAACACAGTAGCACAGCCATACTAGCTACCAACACAGTAGCACAGCCATACTAGCTACCAACACAGTAGCACAGCCATACTAGCTACCAACACAGGAGCACTGCCATAATAGCTACCAGCACAGGAGCACAGCCGTGATAGCTACAAACACAGGAGCACAGTGAGTCAGTCAGAATAGCTACCAACACAGGATTAAAGCCATAATAGCTACCAACACAGGATTAAAGCCATAACAGCTACCAGCACAGGAGCACAGTCATAATAGCTACCAACACAGTAGCACAGCCATACTAGCTACCAACACAGTAGCACAGCCATACTAGCTACCAACACAGTAGCACAGACATACTAGCTACCACACAGGAGCACAGCCATGATAGCTACCAACACAGGAGCACAGTCAGTCAGTCAGAATAGCTACCAACACAGGATTAAAGCCATAATAGCTACCAACAGAGGATTAAAGCCATAATAGCTACCAACACAGGATTAAAGCCATAATAGCTACCAGCAAAGGATTAAAGCCATAATAGCTACCAACAGAGATTAAAGCCATAATAGCTACCAACACAGGATTAACAGCCATAATAGCTACCAACACAGGATAACAGCCATAATAGCTACCAACACAGGATTACAGCCATAATAGCTACCAACACAGGATCACAGCCATAATAGCTACCAGCACAGGAGCACAGTCATAATAGCTACCAACACAGGATTAAAGCCATACTAGCTACCAACAGAGGATTAAAGCCATAATAGCTACCAACACAGGATTAAAGCTATAATAGCTACCAACACAGGATTAAAGCCATAATAGCTACCAACACAAGATTAAAGCCATAATAGCTACCAACACAGGATTAAAGCCATAATAGCTACTAGCACAGGAGCACAGTCATAATAGCTACCAACACAGGATTAAAGCTATAATAGCTACCAACACAGGATTAAAGCCATAATAGCTACCAACACAGGATTAAAGCCATACTAGCTACCAACACAGGAGCACAGCCATAAAAGCTACCAGCACAGGAGCACAGCCATGATAGCTACAAACACAGGAGCCCAGTCAGTCAGTCAGAATAGCTACCAACACAGGATTAAAGCCATAATAGCTACCAACACAGGATTAAAGCCATAATAGCAACCAACACAGGATTAAAGCCTGAATAGCTACCAACACAGGATTAAAGCCTTAATAGCTACCACACAGGATTAAAGCCATAATAGCTACCAGCACAGGAGCACAGTCATAATAGCTACCAACACAGGAGCACAGCCACATGGTTAATTTCTACCAACACAAGACAAGAACCTAGCGAATGCGCCATCTAACACACCGTAATACTAATTGTTTTGCAAACACACCTGTCCCGCCTTTGCAGAGAGCCTCCAATCTTTTCCCAGCTGTAGAATAAGGCCATAGTAAACCATCGCCGTGTGTCTGGAACATTCTCAAGTGAACGCACGCCTACCCAAGTCTGTCTGCCTGCTAATATGACAGTCGGGCAACGGATTTATCTACGCCTGGTGCAGGTGACCTCCCAGCAGTGACCCTTGATTAGTGTGTCAGTGAGGCGGTTGAAGACATCGATCTATCGATCATCGGAGTCGATACGGGTTGTTTGGACACACGGTAGAAGGTGCAATTAGATACAGGCACGAGAAGGAACTTGGCAGCGGTTGGGAGGAACTTAACACCAAGGAGTCCTAAGGAAGTGTATGTGTGTGTTTGTGCGCGTGAAAGTGTGTTTGCGTATGTGTTTGACATGTTCACATGTTCAGTGGGTGAAAATGTTGACTACATTTCCTGATAACGGGTTAGAAAGTAGTCTCGTAATTTTCAAATTTACAAATAAATTCCAGTCTAAAAAGAACAACAAACATAGTAAACCATAAGAACATTTTAAAAACTCCAATATAAAAATTAAGTGTATACTGTATACGAATACAAAATAACAGGATATATTCAGTAGACACATCAAATATACAAACATGACACTTCTAGTATACAAATAAGACAATTCTAGTATATAAATAGGATATTTCTAGTATACAAATAAGACATTTCTTGTATACAAATATGACATTTCTAGTATAAAAATTAGGGCTGTTATCGATTAATTTAAATTTAATCGTAAACTGTTGAAAAATTATCGATTATTTAATCGATAATTTCGATTAAAGCCAAAAATAAAAATTTATGACGTCATTAAACTGAACATTTCTCACGAACATTGAAAATTAAGAATATTTTGAACTAAATTTTATGACAATGTGTTGATACTTTGTGGGATGTTTGTTCTGAAGGTGGTACGTCAGCGATGTATTTGATCCTTTAAAAGAGAATTGTTTATGGCAGTGAACACGGAAAACTTTATCACCATCTTCGACGTTTGCCATCCGCAGTTAGCTTAAAAAAAAACTTTCTAGTTATATGTTTAAATTTAACTGCGCTGTCAGCCATTTTTTAGTTGACGTCTGCCGGTCTACATAAAGTAATAAAATAAATTATAATATTACGCGGGAGAAGTTTGTACGTAAAAAAATATAACAAAATTAAAAATATTATAAATATTTTCTTTAATTTTAATCGAATTTTTATCGATTAAAATAATTTTAATCGATTAATTTTTTAAAAGATTAATCGAGAAATTAATCGTTAATTTCTGCAGCCCTTACTAGAAATATGGCATTTCTAGTATACAGAATAGGACATTTCTAGTATACAAATTGAACACTCCTAGTGTACTATCTTTAAGGTTGGTCCACATCTCTCAAATGGTCGCGAGCATTTGATCAAACATCACACGAACGCACTATAAAATACGCCAATATTGGTGTGATGCTTGGGCCAATGCTCGCGAGCATTTGTGAGGTGTGAACCAACCTTTAAGAATCCAAATATTATGAACCTATTTTGTTAAAAATCTTCACCTGAAACAATTGTAACTTCAGCTACCTCCAAATCTTGTTGGAACGCCTCTGATTTTTTTCCTTGCTAGACACATTGACTCAATCAATGTCGCATAACCAATAATATGTCTATTATTAAAACGTCAATCAAAATGAAATACAAGCCAACGTTCATGTGTGCATTGCGATTATGCTAATTTGACTCGTCATTCGTGTTGAATGTGTCAATATGCCAACAGTATGGGGTGTGGTGGGGGTGGGAGGAGCAAGGGTTAGACACCACTGATCCGTACCAAGGTGTACAGTTTAAAAACACTTTGGCATTTCTCGCTCTGGGTGGCAATTTCTTAAGTTGGGGGGAGGTGTTAACACCGACCCACCAACCCCGCCACCCAAATCCATGGTGGAGTGTGCACTCAATGTCCAAGGTCCATGGTGGAGTGTGCGCTCAATGTTCAAGGTCCATGGTGGAGTGTGCGCTCAATGTCCAAGGTCAATGGTGGAGTGTGCGCTCAATGTCCAAGGTCAATGGTGGAGTGTGCGCTCAATGTCCAAGGTCAATGGTGGAGTGTGTGCTCAATGTACAAGGTTCATGGTGGAGTGTGCGCTAAATGTCCATAGTCCTGTGTGCTCAATGTCCATGATGGAGTGTCTGCTCAATGTCCATGGTGGAGTCTCTGCTCAATGTCAATGGTGGAGTCTCTGCGCAATGTCCATGGTCATGTGTGCTCAATGTCCATAGTGGAGTGTCTGCTCACTGTACATGGTGGAGTGTCTGCTCAATGTCCATGGTGGACTGTGTGCTAAATGTCCATGGTCCTGTGTGCCCAATGTCCATGGTCCTGTGTGCTCAATGTCCATGGTCCTGTGTGCTCAATGTCCATGGTCCTGTGTGCTCAATGTCCATGATGGAGTCTCTGCTCAATGTCCATGGTCCTGTGTGCTCCATGTTCATGATAGAGTGTCTGCTCAATGTCCATGGTGGAGTCTCTGCTCAATGACCATGGTCCTGTGTGCTCAATATCCATGATGGAGTCTCTGCTCAATGTACATGGTCATGTGTGCTCAATGTCCATGATGGAGTGTGTGCTCAATGTCCATGATGGAGTCTCTTTTCAACGTCCATGAGGGAGTCTCTGCTCAAAGTCCATGGTCCTGTGTGCTCAATGTCCATTGTCCTGTGTGCTCAATGTCCATGATGGAGTGTGTGCTCAATGTCCATGATGGAGTCTCTGCTCAATGTCCATGGTCCTGTGTGCTCAATGTCCATGGTCCTGTGTGCTCAATGTCCATGTTCCTGTGTGCTCAATGTCCATGATGGAGTGTCTGCTCAATGTCCATTGTGGAGTGTCTGCTCAAAGTCCATGATAGAGTCTCTGCTCAATGTCCATGATGGAGTCTCTGCTCAATGTCCATGATGGAGTTTGTGCTCAATGTCCATGATGGAGTGTCTGCTCAATGTCCATGATGGAGTCTCTGATCAATGTACATGATGGAGTCTCTGCTCAATGTCCATGATTGAGTGTCTGCTCAATGTCCATGATGGAGTGTCTGCTCAATGTCCATGATGGAGTGTCTGCTCAATGTCCATGATGGAGTCTCTGATCAATGTACATGATGGAGTCTCTGCTCAATGTCCATGATGGAGTGTCTGCTCAATGTCCATGATTGAGTGTCTGCTCATTGTCCATGATGGAATTTCTGCTCAATGTCCATGATGGAGTCTCTGCTCAATGTCCATGATGGAGTGTCTGCTCAATGTCCATGATTGAGTGTCTGCTCATTGTCCATGATGGAATTTCTGCTCAATGTCCATGATAGATTGTCTGCTCTATGTGCAGGATGGAGTGTCTGCTCAATGTCCATGATGGAGTCTCTGCTCAATGTCCATGGTGTAGTGTCTGCTCAATGTCCATGGTGGAGTGTCTTCCTAATTGTCCACGGTGGAGTCTCTGCTCAATTTCCATGATGGAGTCTCTGCTCAATGTCCATGATGGAGTCTCTGCTCAATGTCCATGGTCCTGTGTGCTTAATGTCCATGATGGAGTGTGTGCTCAATGTCCATGATGGAGTCTCTGCTCAATGTCCATGATGGAGTATCTGCTCAATGTCCAGGGTCCTGTGTGCTCAATGCCCATGATGGAGTCTCTGCTCAATGTCCATGGTTGAGTCTCTGCTCAATGTCCATGATGGAGTATCTGCTCAATGTCCAAGGTCCTGTGTGCTCAATGTCCATGATGGAGTCTCTGCTCAATGTCCATTGTGGAGTGTCTGCTCAAAGTCCATGATAGAGTCTCTGCTCAATGTCCATGATGGAGTCTCTGCTCAATGTCCATGATGGAGTCTCTGCTCAATGTCCATGATGGAGTTTGTGCTCAATGTCCATGGTGGAGTGTCTGCTCAATGTCCATGATGGAGTGTCTGCTCAATGTCCATTGTGGAGTGTCTGCTCAAAGTCCATGATAGAGTCTCTGCTCAATGTCCATGATGGAGTCTCTGCTCAATGTCCATGATGGAGTCTCTGCTCAATGTCCATGATGGAGTTTGTGCTCAATGTCCATGATGGAGTGTCTGCTCAATGTCCATGATGGAGTCTCTGATCAATGTACATGATGGAGTCTCTGCTCAATGTTCATGATGGAGTCTCTGCTCAATGTTCATGATGGAGTCTCTGATCAATGTACGTGATGGAGTCTCTGCTCAATGTTCATGATGGAGTCTCTGCTCAATGTCGATGATGGAGTGTCTGCTCAATGTCCATGATAAATTGTCTGCTCAATGTCCATGGTGGAGTTCTGCTCAATGTCCATGATTGAGTCTCTGCTCAATGTCCATGGTGTAGTGTCTGCTCAATGTCCATGGTGGAGTGTCTTCCTAATTGTCCACGGTCCTGTGTGCTCAATGTACATTATGGAGTGTCTGCTTAATGTCCATGGTGGAGTGTCTGCTCAATGTCCATGATGGAGTCTCTGCTCAATGTCCACGGTCCTGTGTGCTCAATGTACATTATGGAGTGTCTGCTTAATGTCCATGGTGGAGTGTCTGCTCAATGTCCATGATGGAGTCTCTGCTCAATGTCCATGGTCCTGTGTGCTCAATGTACATTATGGAGTGTCTGCTTAATGTCCATGGTGGAGTCTCTGCTCAATGTCCATGATGGAGTGTCTGCTAATTGTCCATGGTCCTGTGCTGCTCAATGTTCATGGTGGAGTGTCTGCTCAATGTCCATGGTCCTGTGTGCTCAATGTCCAGTGTCCTGTGTGCTCAATGTCCATGATGGAGTCTCTGCTCAATGTCCATGATGGAGTCTCTGCTCAATGTCCATAACGGAGTGTCTGCTCAATGTCCATGGTGGAGTGTCTGCTCAATGTCCATGATGGAGTGTCTGCTCAATGTCCATTGTGGAGTGTCTGCTCAAAGTCCATGATAGAGTCTCTGCTCAATGTCCATGATGGAGTCTCTGCTCAATGTCCATGATGGAGTCTCTGCTCAATGTCCATGATGGAGTTTGTGCTCAATGTCAATGATGGAGTGTCTGCTCAATGTCCATGATGGAGTCTCTGATCAATGTACATGATGGAGTCTCTGCTCAATGTTCATGATGGAGTCTCTGCTCAATGTTCATGATGGAGTCTCTGATCAATGTACGTGATGGAGTCTCTGCTCAATGTTCATGATGGAGTCTCTGCTCAATGTCGATGATGGAGTGTCTGCTCAATGTCCATGATAAATTGTCTGCTCAATGTCCATGGTGGAGTTCTGCTCAATGTCCATGATTGAGTCTCTGCTCAATGTCCATGGTGTAGTGTCTGCTCAATGTCCATGGTGGAGTGTCTTCCTAATTGTCCACGGTCCTGTGTGCTCAACGTACATTATGGAGTGTCTGCTTAATGTCCATGGTGGAGTGTCTGCTCAATGTCCATGATGGAGTCTCTGCTCAATGTCCACGGTCCTGTGTGCTCAATGTACATTATGGAGTGTCTGCTTAATGTCCATGGTGGAGTGTCTGCTCAATGTCCATGATGGAGTCTCTGCTCAATGTCCATGGTCCTGTGTGCTCAATGTACATTATGGAGTGTCTGCTTAATGTCCATGGTGGAGTCTCTGCTCAATGTCCATGATGGAGTGTCTGCTAATTGTCCATGGTCCTGTGCTGCTCAATGTTCATGGTGGAGTGTCTGCTCAATGTCCATGGTCCTGTGTGCTCAATGTCCAGTGTCCTGTGTGCTCAATGTCCATGATGGAGTCTCTGCTCAATGTCCATGATGGAGTCTCTGCTCAATGTCCATAACGGAGTGTCTGCTCAATGTCCATGATGGAGTGTCTGCTAATTGTCCATGGTCCTGTGCTGCTCCAATGTTCATGGTGGAGCCTCTGCTCAATGTCCATGATGGAGTGTCTGCTCAATGTCCATGATGGAGTGTCTTCTTAATGTCCATGGTCCTGTGTGCTCAATATCCATGGTCCTGTGTGCTCAATGTCTATGGTGGAGTGTCTGCTCAATGTCCATGATTGAGTGTCTGCTCAATATCCATGGTCCTGTGTGCTCAATGTCCATGATGGTGTGTCTGCTCAATATCCATGGTCCTGTGTGCTCAATGTTCATGATGGAGTGTCTGCTCAATGTCCATGATGGAGTGTCTGCTCAATGTCCATGGTCCTGTGTGCTCAATGTCCATGATGGTGTGTCTGCTCAATATCCATGGTCCTGTGTGCTCAATGTTCATGATGGAGTGTCTGCTCAATGTCCATGATGGAGTGTCTGCTCAATGTCCATGGTCCTGTGTGCTCAATGTCCATGATGGTGTGTCTGCTCAATATCCATGGTCCTGTGTGCTCAATGTTCATGATGGAGTGTCTGCTCAATGTCCATGGTCCTGTGTGCTCAATGTCCATGATGGAGTGTCTGCTCAATATCCATGATGGAGTGTCTGCTCAATGTCCATGGTCCTGTGTGCTCAATGTCCATGATGGTGTGTCTGCTCAATATCCATGGTCCTGTGTGCTCAATGTTCATGATGGAGTGTCTGCTCAATGTCCATGATGGAGTGTCTGCTCAATGTCCATGGTCCTGTGTGCTCAATGTCCATGATGGTGTGTCTGCTCAATATCCATGGTCCTGTGTGCTCAATGTTCATGATGGAGTGTCTGCTCAATGTCCATGGTCCTGTGTGCTCAATGTCCATGATGGAGTGTCTGCTCAATGTCCATGATGGAGTGTCTGCTCAATGTCCATGGTCCTGTGTGCTCAATGTCCATGTTCCTGTGTGCTCAATGTCCATGATGGAGTGTCTGCTCAATGTCCATGGTCCTGTGTGCTCAATGTCCATGGTCCTGTGTGCTCAATGTCCATGATGAAGTGTCTGCTCAATGTCCATGATGGAGTGTCTGCTCAATGTCCATGGTCCTGTGTGCTCAATGTCCATGTCGGAGTGTCTGCTCAATGTCCATGGTCCTGTGTGCTCAATGTCCATGGTCCTGTGTGCTCAATGTCCATGGTCCTGTGTGCTCAATGTCCATGATGAAGTGTCTGCTCAATGTCCATGATGGAGTGTCTGCTCAATGTCCATGGTCCTGTGTGCTCAATGTCCATGTCGGAGTGTCTGCTCAATGTCCATGGTCCTGTGTGCCCAATGTCCATGGTCCTGTGTGCTCAATGTCCATGTCGGAGTGTCTGCTCAATGTCCATGGTCCCTTGTTCTCAATGTCCACCCTCAAAAGCGGGATGGGTTGTGTTCACATCACCGTTCGACCAGATCTCTGTAGATGTCGTTAGATTCTATGTTAACTACTGGCCCTCCATACAGAATATTTGTACAATTCACATTTCACTATTGGGAAATAAAGGTCAATAACTTGATTTTTGAATAATCTTTATGTTAATACAAAGTTACCTTCCTTTGATGTGATGTAAAGATTACTTTTCGATCGATTCAACTTACGGTATATAAAATGTTTCAAATTTTTGGCCAGTTAACGTAGTATGTTATAACCTGTCAATTCTTGGTATCACCGATTAACTAGAGAATTGTTGCTGTTCCTTGAATGCTACTTATTAAAACTTAACTGCAGCTGAGTATGTAACCATGTTCAATGTTGCGGGATCAACAACGTGAGAACCACTTGAGAAAAAAAAGATGAAAAAAAAACAATGTTTAAAAACATAAATAAATAATTGAGGACAGTAAAATCATGTCATTTTCACTTCAGCCACACCCCATCCATTAGTCCACACCCCATCCATTAGTCCAAACCCCATCCATTAGTCCACACCCCCTCCATTAGTCCACACCCCATCCATTAGTCCGCACCCCATCCATTAGTCCACACCCCATCCATTAGTACTCTTACAATATCCATACTCTTGTCTTCTGTCTTACTAACCTCTCTTGTTGCTGTCTTACTAACCTCTCTTGTCTTCTGTCTTACTAACCTCTCTTGTTGCTGTCTTACTAACCTCTCTTGTTGCTGTCCTACTAACCTCTCTTGTTTTTGTCTTACTAACCTCTCTTGTTGCTGTCTTACTAACCTCTCTTGTTGCTGTCTTACTAACCTCTCTTGTTGCTGTCTTACTAACCTCTCTTGTTGCTGTCTTACTAACCTCTCTTGTCTTCTGTCTTACTAACCTCTCTTGTTGCTGTCTTACTAACCTCTCTTGTCTTCTGTCTTACTAACCTCTCTTGTCTTCTGTCTTACTAACCTCTCTTGTTGCTGTCTTACTAACCTCTCTTGTTGCTGTCTTACTAACCTCTCTTATTGCTGTCTTACTAACCTCTCTTATTGCTATCTGACTAACCTCTCTTATTGCTGTCTTACTAAACTCTCTTATTGCTGTCTTACTAACCTCTCTTGTTGCTGTCTGACTAACCTCTCTTATTGCTGTCTTACTAACCACTCTTGTTGCTGTCTTACTAACCTCTCTTATTGCTGTCTTACTAACCTCTCTTATTGCTGTCTTACTAACCTCTCTTATTGCTGTCTTACTAACCTCTCTTATTGCTGTCTTACTAACCTCTCTTATTGCTGTCTTACTAACCTCTCTTATTGCTGTCTGACTAACCTCTCTTATTGCTGTCTTACTAACCTCTCTTATTGCTATCTGACTAACCTGTCTTATTGCTGTCTTACTAACCTCTCTTATTGCTGTCTGACTAACCTCTCTTCTTGCTGTCTTACTAACCTCTCTTATTGCTGTCTTACTAACCTCTCTTATTTCTGTCTTACTAACCTCTCTTATTGCTGTCTGACTAACGTCTCTTATTGCTGTCTTACTAACCTCTCTTATTGCTGTCTTACTAACCTCTCTTGTTGCTGTCTTACTAACCTCTCTTATTGCTGTCTTACTAACCTCTCTTATTGCTGTCTGACTAACCTCTCTTATTGCTGTCTTACTAACCTCTCTTATTGCTGTCTTACTAACCTCTCTTATTGCTGTCTTACTAACCTCTCTTATTGCTGTCTGACTAACCTCTCTTATTGCTGTCTTACTAACCTCTCTTATTGCTGTCTTACTAAACTCTCTTATTGCTGTCTGACTAACCTCTCTTATTGCTGTCTTACTAACCTCTCTTATTGCTGTCTGACTAACCTCTCTTATTGCTGTCTTACTAACCTCTCTTATTGCTCTCTGACTAACCCCTCTTATTGCTGTCTTACTAACCTCTCTTATTGCTGTCTTACTAACCTCTCTTATTTCTGTCTTACTAACCTCTCTTATTGCTGTCTGACTAACGTCTCTTATTGCTGTCTTACTAACCTCTCTTATTGCTGTCTTACTAACCTCTCTTGTTGCTGTCTTACTAACCTCTCTTATTGCTGTCTTACTAACCTCTCTTATTGCTGTCTGACTAACCTCTCTTATTGCTGTCTTACTAACCTCTCTTATTGCTGTCTTACTAACCTCTCTTATTGCTGTCTTACTAACCTCTCTTATTGCTGTCTGACTAACCTCTCTTATTGCTGTCTTACTAACCTCTCTTATTGCTGTCTTACTAACCTCTCTTATTGCTGTCTGACTAACCTCTCTTATTGCTGTCTTACTAACCTCTCTTATTGCTGTCTGACTAACCTCTCTTATTGCTGTCTTACTAACCTCTCTTATTGCTCTCTGACTAACCCCTCTTATTGCTGTCTTACTAACCTCTCTTATTGCTGTCTTACTAACCTCTCTTATTGCTGTCTTACTAACCTCTCTTATTGCTGTCTTACTAACCTCTCTTATTGCTGTCTTACTAACCTCTCTTATTGCTGTCTGACTAACCTCTCTTATTGCTGTCTTACTAACCTCTCTTATTGCTGTCTGACTAACCTCTCTTATTGCTGTCTTACTAACCTCTCTTATTGCTGTCTTACTAACCTCTCTTATTGCTGTCTGACTAACCTCTCTTATTGCTGTCTTACTAACCTCTCTTATTGCTGTCTGACTAACCTCTCTTATTGCTGTCTTACTAACCTCTCTTATTGCTGTCTGACTAACCTTTCTTATTGCTGTCTTACTAACCTCTCTTATTGCTGTCTTACTAACCTCTCTTATTGCTGCTGTCTTACTAACCTCTCTTGTTGCTGTCTCACTTTCTCGTTCGGTGACTGAACAATCCAAATCCAATTCTAAAAATAAAAATATAACAAATAAAAAACAACCTTTTCTACTTAAAAATACATGTAAACAAATATAAAATGTCTCTTGTGATCTCTTATGTGCTTAATTTTTTTAAATTTAAAAAATAAAAATAAAATTGTTTATCTTTTCAGAGGCTTATAACTTTGTAATTAAAAGTAAAACCTTTGAAAGAGTTATGTTTCTTTGTTTAAAAAAAAAGGTTGTGAGAATACAATCTGGTAGAGAGAGAACAATTTTCGAAACCCCTTTTCGTTTAGCGCAATTTCCCTTGGAAAAATTGCGTTTATAGATTCGAAATGTCTGTAGAGCTTGCACATGAAACTCCTTCTGAATCATACCAGATAGTGGTTCGTGTCTTTTGCAAATATGCTAAGGAGGTCCCAAGCATGTTCAAAGGCCAAAAAAATACCGAAAAGGTTTACTGGATTTCCTGAAATATCCCAAAAAAAAACACAAAAAAAACACAAAAAAGAACTGAAAAAATATCAGTATTTTGTCAATTTCTCGCCAACCATAACATCTATCGAGTTTAAACAAACGTCAAACATAAGCTAATAATTTAGAACAATGTTGAAGAAGGAATATGTGAATAACATGGTTTCGTTCGACTCCTGTAATTTTAGAAGCAATTTTTGAAAGCAATTGTTTAGTTTAGTTTCAAAAGTAATGATTTGAAATGACTTTTAATGTAATCTAGAGTAGTGCTAGTCTAAGTGGTGGTCCGCGGACCGGTGCCGGTCCGTGGGCCATCCAATGCCGGTCCGCAGAAGTTACCAAGAAAGGACATTTCGCTACCACGTCAGTACAAGGAAAATAGTTCACCGGTCCTTGATGCAATTAAAAAATTCCCGCCGGTCCGCCACAGTAAAAAGTTTGAGAAGCACTGATCTAGAGTGATAGTTAATGGGGCTTTCCCGCTTTGTGAATGCTTATGTTAGATTGTTGTGTGGTGCGCATTATATTGACATATTCTTTGAGTGATGTAGCGTGAGGGGATATGACGTCATATTGTGTCCAGTTTGAGAATTATTTATTTGAATCGACTTTTAATGTAATCTAGAATGATTTCCCTTGATAAAAAAAATCCGAAATTCCTTGTTGGAAAATGCGTTTAAATACTCATTCAAGTTTTTATTTCTAATTTTGTTTGATGGGGAAGGCTTCTTGCCGATACGTTCATTGTCATATTGTTTCTTTTTCATTGTAGTTCAATTATTTTTTGGGTTCTTTTTAAAAGTACTTTTGTTTTTCTTTGACCGTTTTAAATAGAATTCTCCTGGACTAAAGATAACCCTCTACAATCTACAACAGAGTAATCGTGTCTATTACATGCACATTTTCTCACCAATTCTGCCCCACAAATTTTCCTCACCAAGTCTACCTCACTAATTGTACGTCACCAAATCTACCTAAAAATATACCTCATGAATTCTACCTCACTCTTTCTACCTCACCCATTTTGCGTCACCAATTCTACCTCACCAATTCTAACTAACCAAGTACACCTTATCAGTTCTACCTGACCAATTTACCTTACCAATTCTACCTCACCAATTGTGCAATCAGAACACAATCTGAATTGTTTTTCCATAGTGAGGAGTGATTGGAGAGTGGACTTTTGTTCAATCATCTACACGTAACACAAGCGGCCCAGGGCTATCCCGAAACTGGTTTGGTGAGGGGTGGGGTGAGGGTCAAAGTTTATCTGTGACAATTTGACAACACTCACTTCCCTGCCCCCACACACAGTTTTTTTTTAAGCAAATAAAAAAAAATTAATTACTTTTTTTTACTTTGTACCGTGACGGGTGGACTTGATTTCTTGTTTGTTATTTTATCTCAAAACCCAAACGCAACTCACCTGTGACGGACGATGTGTGTGTGTGGGGGTGTGGTGTGGTCGGCTTTGTTGACAAGTAGTTGCGGTCCAATGAAGCGGAGGAGAATAGTCCGTACCAAGACGATTGGGCGAAACGTGGTCTCTTAGATACTATAGTCGGACAGAGCACAGAGCGTCCGAACACACAGAGAATATACTCTTCTGAGGTTGTGGTAGAATAGACTAAGATACTTTAAAAACAATATGGTGACAACCCCCCTCCCCCGCAACCCTCAATCCTGAGTCGCAAAGAGTATATATACTACAGGACTTGAACATGGAGTAGTGGTAGTACCACAAAGAGTATATATACTACAGGACTTGAACATGGAGTAGTGGTAGTACCACAAAGAGTATATATACTACAGGACTTGAACATGGAGTAGTGGTAGTACCACAAAGAGTATATACTACTGGACTTGAACATGGAGTAGTGGTAGTACCACAAAGAGTATATATACTACAGGACTTGAACATGGAGTAGTGGTGGTACCACAAAGAGTATATATACTACAGGACTTGAACATGGAGTAGTGGTAGTACCTCTATGGCATCCGTCCATCCTCATGGGATGATGGCGTTTCCTCCTGCTCCTCTACCCCCCTTCCCCTTTCTCCTGGCCCTTTTCTCCTCGCTCTTGACTGTAAGGGAAGCTTCCGCGACTTGGATGCCCTCGCGTACTTTAGCCCGCCAGGAGGTGCGCTCCTCAGCAATGGTTTCCCACGTTTTATGGTCTATCTGCGCCAGACTCATGTCTTTTTTGCAGACATCCTTGAAGCGCAAGCAGGGGCGTCCTCTCTTCCGCATACCAGTTGCCAGCTCACCGTAAAGCAGGGCTCTTGGAATGCGCTCCGAGTTCATCCTGCGGACATGTCTCAGCCACCGCAGGGCGCCTCTCACTCAGGATTGAGTGCATGCTCAGCATATGACTCCTTCTGAGTACCTCGACATTCGTTATCTTGTCCTGCCACTTGATGTGCAGAATCCTGCGCAAGCATCGTAAGTGGAAGCTGTTGAGTTGCTTTGTTTGTTTGGCATAGGTCGTCCAGCATTCGCTGCCATAGAGGAGTGTGTTGAGCACGCAGGCCTGGTACACAGTGATTTTCGTCCTAACAGTGAGCTGTGCATTGTTCCACACTCTTTGATTCAACCTAGCCATTAATGACGAAGCCTTGCCGATTCTGGTTTCAATTTCCTTTTCCAGGGAGAGTGTGCTTGTGATGTTACTGCCAAGGTAGGTAAAATCATCGACGACATCCAAGGTGTTTCCCTCAATGGAGATTGCTGGGAAGCAGCCTGTTCCTTGTCTCATAATGTTGGTCTTTTTGAGGCTTATCGTTAGACCATTAGACCAAAATCCTTGCATGCCTCTGTGGTAGTACCACAAAGAGTATATATACTACAGGACTTGAACATGGAGTAGTGGTAGTACCACAAAGAGTATATACTACTGGACTTGAACATGGAGTAGTGGTAGTACCACAAAGAGTATATATACTACAGGACTTGAACATGGAGTTGTGGTAGTACCACAAAGAGTATATATACTACAGGACTTGAACATGGAGTTGTGGTAGTACCACAAAGAGTATATACTACTGGACTTGAACATGGAGTAGTGGTAGTACCACAAAGAGTATATACTACTGGACTTGAACATGGAGTTGTGGTAGTACCACAAAGAGTATATACTACTGGACTTGAACATGGAGTTGTGGTAGTACCACAAAGAGTATATATACTACAGGACTTGAACATGGAGTAGTGGTAGTACCACAAAGAGTATATACTACTGGACTTGAACATGGAGTAGTGGTAGTACCACAAAGAGTATATACTACTGGACTTGAACATGGAGTAGTGGTAGTACCACAAAGAGTATATATACTACAGGACTTGAACATGGAGTAGTGGTAGTACCACAAAGAGTATATACTACTGGACTTGAACATGGAGTAGTGGTAGTACCACAAAGAGTATATACTACTGGACTTGAACATGGAGTAGTGGTAGTACCACAAAGAGTATATACTACTGGACGTGAACATGGAGTAGTGGTAGTACCACAAAGAGTATATACTACTGGACTTGAACATGGAGTAGTGGTAGTACCACAAAGAGTATATATACTACAGGACTTGAACATGGAGTTGTGGTAGTACCACAAAGAGTATATATACTACTGGACTTGAACATGGAGTAGTGGTAGTACCACAAAGAGTATATATACTACTGGACTTGAACATGGAGTAGTGGTAGTGCCACAAAGAGTATATATACTACAGGACTTGAACATGGAGTAGTGGTAGTACCACAAAGAGTATATATACTACTGGACTTGAACATGGAGTAGTGGTAGTACCACAAAGAGTATATACTACTGGACTTGAACATGGAGTAGTGGTAGTACCACAAAGAGTATATACTACTGGACTTGAACATGGAGTAGTGGTAGTACCAACTTAAACACTCTCACATTGAGATCTTGAAGGACAATTGGAGACATCCCCGCCCCTCCCCATTCCCATGGACACACAGAAAAGCTTTCAGCTGGACATTGTCCACATCTTCTTATTCCGGACAGCTCCCCGTGGATAATTATTTCGTTGAAAATCAATTCTTTTTATTTTTTTATATTTTCTATAAGACTTCAAAAAATTCTAATATTTTTATTTTAAATTTTAAAAGTAAACTTCAAATGAAATCAATAAATTTATTTCATTTTAAGTCCTGATATCGCAATTTCACGCGCGATTAATTAATTTAAATTGGCGACAGCCGTAACCATGGAAACGAGAGCATGGAAAGTTTCTTAAGAAATAGTTAACCTCTAGCCCCCTCCAAAAATAAAACTTAAAAATGAATCATTGAGTCATCAATGAAAATTTGTATCGATTATTCAAATGACTTACGGATTGTTTCCCATCGGTTCGATCAGTATTTTGGAAATTTAAAACAAAAGTCGGCGATTTGGTATTTTATAGTAAATGCATTTGAAACGCAATTAAATAATAAGTAATTTAGGCCTATCTTAAAGCAACAACAAAAACCACACGATTTCATTTCGGAATGCCATAGACAGTTTTCTTCCACTAACGACCATTTGCCGTCCGTTTGATCATTTTAAAATTCCCAGATTCCCTCACACTAAGCATGGCTGGACATTGGATCATTCTTCTGGTCACACCCGTTTGAATGTCTATCCACTTGTAGATACCTGTGTCGTATCACGTGGTAGGAACAACGCTCGTCACGCCCCATGCACCATACCTGACCGCTGAGAGTCCCTGGCCAAGAAAGTTCTCTCCCCCCGCCCCAGACCAACATACCCGACCTCTGAGAGTCCCAGGCCAAGAAAGTTCTCCCCCCACCCCCATCCACCATACCTGACCGCTGAGTGTCCCAGGCCAAGAAAGTTCTCCCCCCACCCCCATCCACCATACCTGACCGCTGAGAGTCCCTGGCCAAGAAAGTTCTCTCCCCCCGCCCCAGACCAACATACCTGACCTCTGAGAGTCCCAGGCCAAGAAAGTTCTCCCCCCCCCCACCCCCATCCACCATACCTGACCGCTGAGTGTCCCAGGCCAAGAAAGTTCTCCCCCCACCCCCATCCACCTGCCCTGAACGTTAAGAGTGATGATCCCCCCCCCTTTACCCACCAAACCTTACCGTGGGACACTGTGTCGTGTTTGTCTAAGGTCCTTGGTTGCAGGTTTCCCTTTGTACCATTTTATCCCTGTAACAGCACCCTTGACTTCTGACGCACGCCGCACAAATTTAAATTATTTTTTCAAAAACTTTATTAAAAAGTATACACAATCAACAGCGGTTCCAAATCTACGATGATAGTACGATCATGGTTCACTCGATCTACGTCGTTGTTTTTTGTTTGTGTGGTGTGGACACCTACCATGTTTGTAAAACAAGAAATAAGTCAACATACGCACTATTAATCTAAAAGCTTGAACTTCTTCCTTTCATCAAATTGGACACAATTTTAGAAGTTAGAGCTAAAGTAGGTGTGGAGGGTGGGGTAATCATTTATTTCAATTTCACTGAATGAGCGCTACAGGGCACTGAATGGACACTGCAGGGCACTGAATGGGCACTGCCTGGCACTGAATGGGCACTGCAGGGCACTGAATGGATACTGAATGGGTACTACAGGGCACTGAATGGGTACTGCAGAACACTGAATGGGTACTGCAGAACACTGAATGGGTACTGCGGGGCACTGAATGGGTACTGCAGGGCACTGAATGTGTACTGAATGGGCACTGAATTGACACTGCAGGGCACTGAATGGGTACTGAATGGGCACTGCAGAGCACTGAATGGGCAATGCAGGGCACTGGATGGGTACTGCAGGGCACTGAATAGGAACTGCAGAGGCACTGAATGGACACTGAATCGATACTGAATGGACACTGAACGGGTACTGAAGGGGTACTGAATGGTACTTGAGGGGTACTGAAGAGGTACTGAATGGGTACTGCAGGGGTACTGAAGGGCTACTGAATGGGTACTGAAGGGGTACTGAATGTGTACTGAATGGGTACTGAATGGGTACTGAAGGGTACTGAATGGGTACTGAAAGGGTACTGAATGGGTACTTAAGGGGTACTGAATGGGTACTGAAGGGGTACTGAATGGGTACTGAATGGGTACTGAAGGGGTACTGAATGGGTACTGAATGGGTACTGAAGGGGTACTGAAGGGGTACTGAAGGGGTACTGAATGGGTACTGCAGAGCACTGAATGGGTACTGCAAGGCACTGAATAGGTAGAGAATGGGCACTGCAGGGCACTGAATGGCAATGCAGGGCACTGAATGGGTACTGAATGGGTACTGCAGGCCACTGAATATGCACTGCAGAGGCACTGAATGGACACTGAATGGGTACTGCAGGGCACTGAATGGGTACTGAATAAGAAACTGCACGGCACTGAATAGGCACTGCAGAGGCACTGAATGGACACTGAATCGATACTGAATGGACACTGAATGGGTACAGAATGGGCACTGAAGGGGCACTGAAGGGGTACTGAATGGGTACTGAAGGGGCACTGAAGGGGCACTGTAGACATTCATTTTGAACCGTTGACATTGAGCCTTGCTGTAACGGGTTTGGTTAAATATTTAACTTTTTAACCACGTTTTATTAACTCGCTTTCGTTCCTGTGGATTTGCTTGTCTGTCCACAATTTTTCAAATCTGCCAACGTAAAATTAAACCACTTATGATGGTCCTAGAGATCTCAAAATTTTACCACATATAGATCGTCAAAGACAATGCATTGTATCAAAATTTCAGATCGATCGAATGTATTGTTATTAAATTATTGAATTTTTAAGTTTATCTATATATAAGCATCTGTCCCGTCTGCTTTTTTTGACATCCATGAGTTCACCCCGTGACCACATCACCGTGTTTTTAAAACGTTGGGCGGGCGCTTATGAGGTGAGGTGTTTGGTATAAAAAAAATAGAGGTAAAAAAAGATTTTTAAAAACGACGTTTTTGTAAGTGGATTAAAAAGAATAAAATAAATCGAGGTAAAAATGATTTTTAAAAACCACTTTTTATAAGTGTACTAAAAAGAAGAAAATAATTTAAAACTAATAAGTTCAAGTACTTTCATATAATATGACTAAAAACGTGGGCCGGGTGTTTGGAATAAAAATTAAAGATTTATAATTAAGAAGGCAAAAAAGATATCTATAAGTGAGAGAATGAGTGAACTGCATATGTAAAACCTCATAAGCGCCTGTAGTCTAATGAGTTATTATAATGTAATAATCACGCAAAGGGAGGCATTAGGGAGTAATTTATATGAGTGTGTATGTGTGTATGTATGAATTTATGTATGTACGTATACATATATGTATGTATGTATGTATGTATGTATGTATGTATGTATGTATGTATGTATGTATGTATGTATGTATGTATGTATGTATGTACGTACGTACGTACGTATGTATGTATGTATGTATGTATGTATGTATGTATGTATGTATGTATGTATGTATGTATGTATGTATGTATGTATGTACGTATGTATGTATGTATGTATGTATGTACGTACGTACGTACGTACGTACGTACGTACGTACGTACGTATGTATGTATGTATGTATGTATGTATGTATGTATGTATGTATGTATGTATGTATGTATGTATGTATGTATGTATGTATGTATGTATGTATGTATGTATGTATGTATGTATGTATGTATGTATGTATGTATGTATGTATGTATGTATGTATGTATGTATGTATGTATGTATGTATGTATGTATGTATGTATGTATGTATGTATGTATGTATGTATGTATGTATGTATGTATGTATGTATGTATGTATGTATGTATGTATGTATGTATGTATGTATGTATGTATGTATGTATGTATGTATGTATGTATGTATGTATGTATGTATGTATGTATGTATGTATGTATGTATGTATGTATGTATGTATGTATGTATGTATGTATGTATGTATGTATGTATGTATTGTATGTATGTATGTATGTATGTATGTATGTATGTATGTATGTATGTATGTATGTATGTATGTATGTATGTATGTATGTATGTATGTATGTATGTATGTATGTATGTATGTATGTATGTATGTATGTATGTATGTATGTATGTATGTATGTATGTATGTATGTATGTATGTATGTATGTATGTATGTATGTATGTATGTATGTATGTATGTATGTATGTATGTATGTATGTATGTATGTATGTATGTATGTATGTATGTATGTATGTATGTATGTATGTATGTTATGTATGTATGTATGTATGTATGTATGTATGTATGTATGTATGTATGTATGTATGTATGTATGTATGTATGTATGTATGTATGTATGTATGTATGTATGTATGTATGTATGTATGTATGTATGTATGTATGTATGTATGTATGTATGTATGTATGTATGTATGTATGTATGTATGTATGTATGTATGTATGTATGTATGTATGTATGTATGTATGTATGTATGTATGTATGTATGTATGTATGTATGTATGTATGTATGTATGTATGTATGTATGTATGTATGTATGTATGTATGTATGTATGTATGTATGTATGTATGTATGTATGTATGTATGTATGTATGTATGTATGTATGTATGTATGTATGTATGTATGTATCTATGTATCTATGTATCTATGTATCTATGTATATAACAATTCGTTTTTTTCGTTAGCTACTGAGTAAATGAATGGCTCTTAAGCAAACTTTGAATGCAAAAACTTGGAAGCCCATTTTAAAATACTTAAGGGCACTGAACTTCTAATGTCAACTCCTTCGGGGCCGAGGGCCCGAAATGTCTTTTTTTCGTATATGATTTTCCTATTCACTTTTTAAAGACCTTGAGAAATATATCCATTATGAAACTGATTGAAAATGAAGAGGTTTTTGAAATTGACATCTTGCACCGAATGGGCCCGGTGGCCCCTTAATGTCAGTTTTCCCCCTATATTAGTTATATAGAATTTAGTTTCAGCGTTAGCTTATGAGAGAATAATTTGATTCTGACCAAACTTAGTATAAAAACTTAAGAGCCCATATTAAATTACTATAGGGCACTGAACTCCTAATTTCATTCCCTCGGAGCTGGGGGCCCCAAATGTATTTTTTACTGCACGTTAATAATTGTATTCCCTATTCAATTTTACACGATATTGAGAAATATAGATTGAGTACAATGGCACTAAACAATTAAATTATCCCTCATTTTGGGACCTGGGCCCTAAATATTGTTTCTTCTTTTGTAAGCTATTTAATTATTTATTTATTTATCCGTTTGCTATGAAACTTTGACTTTTTTTTTGCACACTTCCGCGAAGGTTTCTGGCAGAATTTTTTTAAAAACATTCCACTCACATTGTTTTTTTTTGTTGTAAAAATATATTCATTTTTACAGAGATCTTTGTAACGCACGACGGGTCTGCTAGTCTAATATAAAATAAAGCTTTCAAATTTAAAAAAAAACAACGAACACATCTGTATATTGCTTAGTATTAAATTCAATCTGTGATTTTAAAAAGCGTTTATAACGGTGTACATCGTCTATAATTTGAAAATGCTTGAAATATCATTTTAAAGTTGTTTATAACAACACTGGCAGGTGATAAAGAGTTACGTCGCATTAAGTAAAATAGAGGGTGGGTGTGTGATACATATATCTCATTGACTTTCAATGGTTGAGCAAGGGAGGTAAACAACAACCGTTCAAATAGAGCGTCAAACAATTTTATTGTATAAGAAAGAGAATTGTCAGGGGAGATAACGACGTGCGTTCTTTGCGATCAAAGGACAACAGCAGCGTCTTAGACGGTAAGAAGAATAATTCCCTGGCTCAGTGTGGAGTCTAGTGTTGCAGACGGTAAGGAGACATTTTTTGGCACAGGGGGAATCTGTTGTTCAAAAGGGGTGGGGTGGGGGTGGGGGAGGAGGAAAAGGGGGGGGGAGGGGAGGTAATTGCCATATCACATAAAGGAAACAATTCCGTCGTTTTTCAATGAAGTAAGTTTGCGAGGTGGGAAGAGTTGTCACGCCATGCCGTGTAGGTTCAGGACTCTGTACGTGACACAGTGACCAGGTGCATATGAACGTTTATAGTTGGGGGCGGGGGGCAGGGGGGAGGGCCGGGGGTCTCTCTTATCTTCAGGGAGTGCTTACAGTGACCAGGTGCATAGGAACGCTTGTAGTTGGGGGCAGGGGGGCGGGGGTCTCTCTCATCTTCAGGGAATGCATAAATCATCACAATTCCTGACAAAAATTGTATTGATGTAAGAATGAAATGCCCAAATACATAGTTATGTGTCCGGTACAGTTTTTGTCCTTGCAAGGTTTCAGCTATTTCTATTAGGGAATTCCCTAACAACTATAGCTACCAGATCTTGGTCTAAAAATAACGCGTCAGATGAATACAGGAAATAAATGTAATGATTAAACGCTGAAGAAGTTAAAACAAATATTCAAACTCAAGGAAACTGAAATTTTGTTAACAAATAAAGGACTCCAACTCTAACCCCTTTTGGGGGAGTTCTTAGTCTGATAAATATGCAGTAAAATTAAAAAAATGAATATCATAATTGCAAACAAAAAACAACAACAAACAAACAAACAAACAACAAAACAAACATGTTTATCGCCAACGACACCAATCTTTTTTCTAAAGTTTTATTTCCTTCTGAGAACAAATAAAGCTAGTGTTCAAAGATTGTGAGTTTCAGTGCTGTCAGCCTAGGCGCATGACATTGTAAGCGAAGCCGTCAATGGTTAACTGATGCTATTGGCTTTCTTCCTGGTGCGCATTTTAATTGTTTATTAAAATTTAATTTAAACATCATGGCAGCAACGCTGTTTAAACAACAGGATTCAGATGCATCTCAATAACACACACACACACACACACACTAACTTACGCACCCACCCACCCACACATACACACACATACACACACACACACTCATACACACACAATGCTATAAAAAATAGACGAACTGTAACCGACACTTGCTGATAATTAAATTACTACATCATTGTGACTCGGTAACTGATCACATTACATTCTATTTAAAGTAGTATTCAACTCGTGTTCTACTATTGTTACTTTTGCAATAACATCATCAATGGTAGTACCGCTTTAACAAGCTGCTTTCATGGTAGTACCGCTTTAACAAGCTTCTTTCGATTTAAAAATGTAATTTTTTTTTCTAACTAATGGACTGACAAACTTGAATTTACTAGTTTTCTTCTACAACGCAGTACTACATCTTTTCACAGCGAAGCCCCTGCAGCAGTCTACCCACAGTCTGCTTGCATTGTTGTTGTCTGTCAACCAATCGGTGTGTGTGTCAACCAATCGGTGTGTGTCAAACAATCTGTGTGTGTCAACCAATCGGTGTTTGTAAACCAATCGGTGTGTGTCAACCAATCGGTGTGTGTGTCAACCAATCGGTGTGTGTCAACCAATCGCAGTGTGTCAACCAATCAGTGTGTGTGTCAACCAATCGGTGTGTGTCAACCAATCGGAGTGTGTCAACCAATCGGTGTGTGTCAACCAATCGGTGTGTGTGTCAACCAATCGGTGTGTGTGTCAACCAATCGGTGTGTGTGTCAACCAATCGGTGTGTGTCAACCAATCGGTGTGTGTCAACCAATCGGTGTGTCTCAACCAATCGGAGTGTGTCAACCAATCGGTGTGTGTCAACCAATCTGTGTGTGTCAACCAATCGGTGTGTGTCAACCAATCGAGTGTGTCAACCAATCGGTGTGTGTCAACCAATTGGTGTGTGCCAACCAATCGGTGTGTGTCAACCAATCTCTGTGTGTCAACCAATCTGTGTGTGTCAACCAATCGGTGTGTGTGTCAAACAATCTGTGTGTGTCAACCAATCGGTGTGTGTAAACCAATCGGTGTGTGTCAACCAATCGGTGTGTGTGTCAACCAATCGGTGTGTGTCAACCAATCGCAGTGTGTCAACCAATCAGTGTGTGTGTCAACCAATCGGTGTGTGTCAACCAATCGGAGTGTGTCAACCAATCGGTGTGTGTCAACCAATCGGTGTGTGTGTCAACCAATCGGTGTGTGTGTCAACCAATCGGTGTGTGTCAACCAATCGGTGTGTGTCAACCAATCGGTGTGTCTCAACCAATCGGAGTGTGTCAACCAATCGGTGTGTGTCAACCAATCTGTGTGTGTCAACCAATCGGTGTGTGTCAACCAATCGGAGTGTGTCAACCAATCGGTGTGTGTCAACCAATTGGTGTGTGCCAACCAATCGGTGTGTGTCAACCAATCTCTGTGTGTCAACCAATCTGTGTGTGTCAACCAATCGGTGTGTGTGAACCAATCGATGTGTGTCAACCAATCGGTGTGTGCCAACCAATCTTTGAGTCGGTCCAAAGAAAAGTCTGTAAGACGTAGTCTATCTCGGGTTATTATAATTTTATTTAAAACGAGTGACAAAGCCTGTCCATGGACGTTCCGCCTCCGTTCGGTGGCATGTTGTAACTCCCCTCCAACAGCCGTTTCGAGCGGCATACATGTGCATCATGTCAAAAATACTATTCATTATAGTTAAAATAAATAACTCGTAAAAACAGAGCTTTTTACTATAAATCCCAACGCGCATTACTCAAAATAAAGTCTTAGGAAGAAATACTGCACCAAAAATAACTCGTTTTGAACGTCTGCGTAAATGTGTTCAATATGATTGGCTGTAGGAGTCATATGTGTTTGAGGGACCAATCGCTATCGAGGACCGGACAGAACGGACAGAAAATTGCCTTTTATTATTATAGATAAAAAAATCGGTTTTGTAACATTATATCTTGTAACATAATCTATTGAAACATTGTTTGCCTGTTTTAACCTATAATGTAAATGAAGACACATAAGGCCCATAACTTTGGGTAACATTTCTGGAAGTGGTGTCCCCTTGACAGCATGTTAGTCTTATCTGCAGATCTCGATGATGTTTTCATATCTTTAGAAACAGCGCTGGGAAGGTTTTTATTCTTAATGGAAAGATTAACGGAAACCTTTTTAATTTCAGTTATCGAATTTTATAGTTTGGGCGGAATTTAAGTGATTGTCATCATCAGTTCCAGGCAGGATACTAGCAGTGGGATGGTATGTGATGACTTTATGATGGTGGGATGGTAGGGGATGAATTTATTATGGTGTGATGGTATGTGATGACTTTATGATGGTGTGATGGTAGGTGATAGATTTAATGATGCTGTGATGGTAGGGGATGACTTTATTATGGTGTGATGGTAGGTGATGACTTTATGATGGTGTGATGGTAGGTGATGAATTTATGATGGTATGAGGGAGCGGTATAAAATTAAGGATGGTGTGAAGGTAGATGTGAAATTGATAGTCAGGTTAAAGTAAGGTAATATGCGGTAACCTACTACATGAAATAATGAAAGCAGAAATGATTTTTGTTAGCTACAAACAAAAGACAAATAAAAGAGACTACAAGGGAGTGATGGTGCTGCTGGTACGTTTCTATCAACAGCAACTACACCATTCATAGCAAGACATATATGGCATCCGTCCGTACTCAAGGGACGATGGCGTTGACGACTGCTCTTCTTCATTCCTACGCCTTTCTCCTGGCTCTCCTCTCTTCACTCCTAGCTGTGTGGGTGGCTTCCATAACTTGAGTGCCCTCACGCACTTTTGACCGCCAGAGGTTTGCGCTCCCGCGTTTCATGGTCAATGCGCGCCAGAGACATGTCTTTCTTGCAGACAGGGGATACCTCTTTTTCTCACACCAGTTGCGAGTTCACCATAA
>CALYLW010001069.1:481284-644263 GCA_944989445.1 Ampullaceana balthica
AGGGTGTGGACCTCTCTTTCCCCGCCTTTCTCCTCACTCCCTTCTCTTCACTCCCAGCTGTGAGGGTGTGGACCTCTCTTTCCCCGCCTTTCTCCTCACTCCCTTCTCTTCACTCCCAGCTGTGAGGGTGTGGACCTCTCTTTCCCCGCCTTTCTCCTCACTCCCTTCTCTTCACTCCCAGATGTGAGGGCGTGGACCTCTCTTTCCCCGCCTTTCTCCTCACTCCCTTCTCTTCACTCCCAGCTGTGAGGGTGTGGACCTCTCTTTCCCCGCCTTTCTCCTCACTCCCTTCTCTTCACTCCCAGCTGTGAGGGTGTGGACCTCTCTTTCCCCGCCTTTCTCCTCACTCCCTTCTCTTCACTCCCAGCTGTGAGGGTGTGGACCTCTCTTTCCCCGCCTTTCTCCTCACTCCCTTCTCTTCACTCCCAGCTGTGAGGGTGTGGACCTCTCTTTCCCCGCCTTTCTCCTCACTCCCTTCTCTTCACTCCCAGCTGTGAGGGTGTGGACCTCTCTTTCCCCGCCTTTCTCCTCACTCCCTTCTCTTCACTCCCAGCTGTGAGGGTGTGGACCTCTCTTTCCCCGCCTTTCTCCTCACTCCCTTCTCTTCACTCCCAGCTGTGAGGGTGTGGACCTCTCTTTCCCCGCCTTTCTCCTCACTCCCTTCTCTTCACTCCCAGATGTGAGGGCGTGGACCTCTCTTTCCCCGCCTTTCTCCTCACTCCCTTCTCTTCACTCCCAGCTGTGAGGGTGTGGACCTCTCTTTCCCCGCCTTTCTCCTCACTCCCTTCTCTTCACTCCCAGCTGTGAGGGTGTGGACCTCTCTTTCCCCGCCTTTCTCCTCACTCCCTTCTCTTCACTCCCAGCTGTTAGGGTGTGGACCTCTCTTTCCCCGCCTTTCTCCTCACTCCCTTCTCTTCACTCCCAGCTGTGAGGGTGTGGACCTCTCTTTCCCCGCCTTTCTCCTCACTCCCTTCTCTTCACTCCCAGCTGTGAGGGTGTGGACCTCTCTTTCCCCGCCTTTCTCCTCACTCCCTTCTCTTCACTCCCAGATGTGAGGGCGTGGACCTCTCTTTCCCCGCCTTTCTCCTCACTCCCTTCTCTTCACTCCCAGCTGTGAGGGTGTGGACCTCTCTTTCCCCGCCTTTCTCCTCACCTCCTTCTCTTCACTCCCAGATGTGAGGGTGTGGACCTCTCTTTCCCCGCCTTTCTCCTCACTCCCTTCTCTTCACTCCCAGCTGTGAGGGTGTGGACCTCTCTTTCCCCGCCTTTCTCCTCACTCCCTTCTCTTCACTCCCAGCTGTGAGGGTGTGGACCTCTCTTTCCCCGCCTTTCTCCTCACTCCCTTCTCTTCACTCCCAGCTGTGAGGGTGTGGACCTCTCTTTCCCCGCCTTTCTCCTCACTCCCTTCTCTTCACTCCCAGATGTGAGGGCGTGGACCTCTCTTTCCCCGCCTTTCTCCTCACCTCCTTCTCTTCACTCCCAGATGTGAGGGTGTGGACCTCTCTTTCCCCGCCTTTCTCCTCACTCCCTTCTCTTCACTCCCAGCTGTGAGGGTGTGGACCTCTCTTTCCCCGCCTTTCTCCTCACTCCCTTCTCTTCACTCCCAGCTGTGAGGGTGTGGACCTCTCTTTCCCCGCCTTTCTCCTCACTCCCTTCTCTTCACTCCCAGCTGTGAGGGTGTGGACCTCTCTTTCCCCGCCTTTCTCCTCACCTCCTTCTCTTCACTCCCAGATGTGAGGGCGTGGACCTCTCTTTCCCCGCCTTTCTCCTCACCTCCTTCTCTTCACTCCCAGCTGTGAGGGTGTGGACCTCTCTTTCCCCGCCTTTCTCCTCACTCCCTTCTCTTCACTCCCAGCTGTGAGGGTGTGGACCTCTCTTTCCCCGCCTTTCTCCTCACCTCCTTCTCTTCACTCCCAGATGTGAGGGCGTGGACCTCTCTTTCCCCGCCTTTCTCCTCACTCCCTTCTCTTCACTCCCAGATGTGAGGGCGTGGACCCGGAGTTCGTCGAGAGTTCAACACGTTAATTTGTGTTAATGGAGAGCGCACCAGGACTCAGTGATGAGTGAGGACATTGGTCAATGCGCATGGCTGGTCACCTCCCCCCCTCCCTCACTCTTCTCTCCGTGAAGTTTCCCTTACATCTCGTACGTTGGTTCTCATTTCCCTCAATGTATGACCTTCTTGTTACACATGTTTGTTTTTCTATATTCACTTTTTATTATTCGCTCTCTGACTCTATATCTATTATTCCTCTTCTCTCTCTCCTTATTCGCCCACTCTCTCCTTATTGCCTCCCCCCTCTCTTGCTTTCGCTACATTAAGAAGAACATATGCGTCATTGTCATGAACTTATGACACATTATGATGAATATATACCACATGGTTATGAACATATACCACATGGGGATGAACATATACCACGTGGTGATGAACATATACTTACATGATGATGAACATATACTCACTGATGATGAACATATACTTAATGATGATGAACATATACTTAATGGTGATGAACATATACCACATGGTGATGAACATATACCACATGTGATGAACATATACCACATGGTGATGAACATATACCACATGGTGATGAACATATACCACATGGTGATGAACATATACTACATGGTGATGAACATATACTTAATGGTGATGAACATATACCACATGGTGATGAACATATACCACGTGGTGATGAACATATACTTAATGATGATGAACATATACCACATGGTGATGAACATATACCACATGTGATGAACATATACTTAATGGTGATGAACATATACCACATGGTGATGAACATATACCACATGGTGATGAACATATACTTAATGATGATGAACATATACCACATGGTGATGAAACATATACAACTTTGTGATGATGAACATATACCACATTGTTACAACCATCCCAGTCACTACGTGTTACATGATCAGCAAAATATACTTGTACAGAGCCAGCCACCCTACCCCCCTAATTTTCTCTTCTCACGGTGTCAAAAACCTGGTTGTCCAACAATATGTTGTATTTTAGTTTCGTATCTCTGGCTGTTCGGATCATGTTACCTGCATGGCCGTCTCGTCTTCAATGTTTTGACAACTTTCGCAACGGTTCCCAAACTGAGGAAGATGTGAGTCCACATTCTGTCAACAACATGGCAGGAGACACAATGATCTAACTTCTCACAAAAATCCTTTCTTTATATTTTAATTGCTTCATTAAATTTTGAACAATTAAATACATTTTTCCAAACTTGAAAATTAATTGTTTCTCTTCTTGAATTAATTTTAATTGTCATCAAAACAGCATCACAATTGTATACGTCGTAAATTTACCACCATGTTTGGGGTCCAGATATTCTACGAAAAGAGAGTCACACGTCCAGGTCTTTGAGCCACTCACATGGAAGCTTATGGTTGTGGGGGACGCAGGGCTGGAAATATCACGAGTGCAAGATTTGAAGGTGATAACCATGTGGTGGGATTATAAGGAGTGCAAGATTTGAATGAAATATCAATGTGGTGGAAGTATAAGGATTGCAAGATTTGAATGAAATATCAATGTGGTGGAAGTATAAGGAGTGCAAGATTTGAATGAAATATCAATGTGGTGGAAGTATAAGGAGTGCAAGATTTGAATGAAATGTCAATGTGGTGAAAGTATAAAGAGGGACAGATTTAAATGAGGTATCTATGTAGTGGAAGTATAAGAAGGGCAAGATTTGAATGAGATATCAATGTGGTGGAACTATAAGAAGGGCAAGATTTAAATGGTGGAACTATCCCGATTGCAAGATTTGAAGGAAATTATAATATGGTTAGCAAAGTATTGTAGTTAAGGCTTTGAACGAAACCAACGCTTGTAATGGCACCAGGAAACTTTAAAAAAAATTGAATAATAGTAAACTAAATATTATTTATATGAAATATTTGACAAATGGTTATGAATATTTTGTGGTGTCATTCAAATATCAGAGATAAGCTAATTTTTAAAAAAATTTCTATATATTAACTCCTATCGCTTGCTTGCTTGCTTGAATATTTGCTTGAATATTTTTTGTCGCAAAAACTTTGTATTGTATCGATTTTAACCCCCTTTCCGTTATCCTATCGAGCTGAAATTTTGCAGACAGACTCGTGGTGACAATAAAAATAATCTATAACAATTTCAGTTCGATCGAATGTACTGTATATACATTAATGAATTTTAAGATTTTCTCTATATATCTCTATGTAGCATGTAAATGCTTTTGCTAGTCTGTCGCGCGCTGCGTATCATATGGAACATACTTTCAGTTATGTCTCATATATAAAGGATATATAGTCAACAAATTTGGTTTTTAAATAACCCCAGGTTTTTTTAAATATTGGTATTTAAAAAATTAATTTTATACTATTAATTGGAACAACATTAAGATTTCAACATTAATATTACAATTTTCATGGCAATACAAGAAATGCTCTTAATTCATACTTTGCAGAGAACTTTTATGCAAGAGATCTAATGAAGGCGTATTTTTGTAGAAAAGTTTAATATCTTTATAGACATAAAAATATATTTATTAATGTAAAAAAATATCATGAAATATAAATTAATTAACAACACAAAGAGATCACAAATAAATTACTATAAACGACTAATCACGACTAAATGTAAAGTCAGGGTCTTTTAGCAACGGAACACGCAGCCTGTCAGCACAGATGCCCGTAATGAACACGTCGTCCAGCCAAAGGGGCTTAACTCTGATAGCCGCCTGATACAACAAGGACACGGTACTCAGTGGATAACCTGTCAATCCACTCACGGCGAAAGGTGGATACGTTGCATCCGGATACTCCTCCTTGGATACAAAGTACCTCAAATACTCAGTGTTGTCCTCTCGTACTGGCTTCCAGCCAGACTTGATATCCCCCAGGATAAAATCAAAATATTGCGCGCTCTTGGCCTCCATGACGGAGACAATTTTCGGAATATTCGGGATGACGTCATCGTCGATACGTATGACGTACTTCGCGTCCCCACAGAACCGGACTGTCCACCTCAACATTGACACGGTCTTCATGCGAATATTTTTGAAAGTGTCTTCGAAATTTTCTTGGACGATGTCGCCGTGGGCGTAAAACTCGTCTGTTATTTGGGCCTGGAGCTTTACCGATTCGTTTCCACATGTGGGCCGCCCCATAAAAAATAAGAGTTTCGCGTTGTTGGACGGCTCGCGGGCGTATTCTCCCACGCGCCCCCTTCTTACGCTGATACGCCTTTGGAAGTTTTCTGGAGATGACGCCACGACGATTAAAATTTGAGTTTTGCTGACTGCGCATGCGTTAACCGGATTACGAATGTCGTCAAAGCTGTAGTTGTAGAGGATGGGTTCCGACAAAAGTTTGATCTGAACCGTCTTGGCCTCCACCTCCGCCTGTAGCTTTGCGTTTGTCATTGCTTCTTTGGCGCCTGAACGCATCTTTAAACCATCGCTTGTTTGTGCTGTCACTGCTTCGACCACTTCCGTCATCTGGTCATCCTGTTTATCACGTCCATCCTGGGTGGTCAGGTCCAGCAGCACATTGCGTGCGTGGTTTGGATTTTGATCATCTAGTTCTTTGCGTCGATCGGTCGAGTCTAGGTCCTGGCCTGCGGTCGTACCACCAGAACGGACTCTTGGACCTAGAAGTTTCGACCTTAGAGTTCCATTGTTATGATGGTTAGTATTGACCTCAATTTGGTTTCCTTGACCTTCCAGGAGAAATTCCCGGTTAAAGTGACCTCTAAGCTGACGCCCTTGCCAGAAATTGGTGAAAGCTAGGCAGTATCCAGCAAGGGACAGAAGCACTGCTCCTAAAATTAGACATTTGAGTGCTTTTTTCCTGAAAGAAAAATAAACAGTGTCTTTGAGAAACTTTAAATTTTAAACATAAGAACTGATGTGCAATAATTTTTTTTTAAAAAAGTATAAAACCCTTAAGAATGATAAACTAACACCGCAACTGGCTAATTGCGCACGTTGAAATAACTCTTTGACTGCAATACTGACTATCACGACTGAACTGTTGTTGAACCCATCAATTGCGCCACTTTTGTTTTGATCATGTTGATTTACGTCATTTCCAAGTTTCATTTTATAACATACGAACCAGAACGGCCGATTTGCTTGTCTTAAAATGCAATACTATTTAAAGTTCTTCTAACTGAATGTAAAGTAGAAAAAAAATTACAATACGTCTGTGGCTGCTAAGGAAATACAATGTAAATATCTTTTGTGTGGGTCTAGAGATACGTCACGGAGGAGATTATCAAAGTGTATTGACTTTACAAGGGAAGGAATTTAAAAATAATTTTAAAATGTGGCAAATGTAATTGGCACGTATATTCATGTTTCGCCGTTTCGACATTCTGGCCAAAGTAAATGTTTAATAAATGTAAGAAGAACTTCTTGCAAAATCGATTTACACACTCTCACAACTACACACATACAAACCCTCACACCTACACAACCATACAACCACACATGAGCAGATGTACTATGCTGCATCCTATTCAATCCATCACAGAAAAACACACACACACAGACACACACACACACACACACACACACACACACACACAAGCATTGGTATGCCAAACTTCATTGAAAGATGCACATCTAATTTCTCTGCCAAGACAAATAATGACCTCCATGGTTACATGTCCGTTATTGTTTGCAACTTCCACCACATTGATATCTCATTCAAATCTTGCACTCCTTTTAGTTCTACCACATTGATATCTCATTCACATCTTGAACTCCTTATAGTTCCACCACAATGATATCTCATTCAAATCTTGCACTCCTTATAGTTCCACCACATTGATATCTCATTCACATCTTGAACTCCTTATAGTTCCACCACATTGATATCTCATTCAAATCTTGCATTCCTTATAGTTCCATCACATTGATATCTCATTCAAATCTTGCACTCCTTATAGTTCCACCACAATGATATCTCATTCAAAACTTGCACTCCTTATAGTTCCACCACATTGATATCTCATTCAAATCTTGAACTCCTTATAGTTCCACCACAATGATATCTCATTCAAAACTTGCACTCCTTATAGTTCCACCACATTGATATCTCATTCAAATCTTGCACTCCTTATAGTTCCACCACATTGATATCTCATTCAAACCTTGAACTCCTTATAGTTCCACCACATTGATATCTCATTCAAATCTTGCACTCCTTATAGTTCCACCACATTGATATCTCATTCAAATCTTGCACTCCTTATAGTTCCACCACAATGATATCTCATTCAAACTTGCACTCCTTATAGTTCCACCACATTGATATCTCATTCAAATCTTGAACTCCTTATAGTTCCACCACATTGATATCTCATTCAAATATTGCACTCCTTATAGTTCCACCACATTGATATCTCATTCAAATCTTGCACTCCTTATAGTTCCACCACATTGATATCTCATTCAAATCTTGCACTCCTTATAGTTCCACCACATTGATATCTCATTCAAAACTTGCACTCCTTATAGTTCCACCACATTGATATCTCATTCAAATCTTGAACTCCTTATAGTTCCACCACATTGATATCTCATTCAAATCTTGCACTCCTTATAGTTCCACCACATTGATATCTCATTCAAATCTTGCACTCCTTATAGTTCCACCACATTGATATCTCATTCAAATCTTGCACTCCTTATAGTTCCACCACATTGATATCTCATTCAAATCTTGCATTCCTTATAGTTCCACCACATTGATATCTCATTCAAATCTTGCACTCCTTATAGTTCCACCACATTGATATCTCATTCAAATCTTGCACTCCTTATAGTTCCACCACATTGATATCTCATTCAAATCTTGCACTCCTTATAGTTCCACCACATTGATATCTCATTCAAATCTTGCACTCCTTATAGTTCCACCACATTGATATCTCATTCAAAACCTTGCACTCCTTATAGTTCCACCACATTGATATCTCATTCAAATCTTGCACTCCTTATAGTTCCACCACATTGATATCTCATTCAAATATTGCACTCCTTATAGTTCCACCACATTGATATCTCATTCAAATCTTGCACTCCTTATAGTTCCACCACATTGATATCTCATTCAAAACTTGCACTCCTTATAGTTCCACCACATTGATATCTCATTCAAAACTTGCACTCCTTATAGTTCCACCACATTGATATCTCATTCAAAACCTTGCACTCCTTATAGTTCCACCACATTGATATCTCATTCAAATCTTGCACTCCTTATAGTTCCACCACATTGATATCTCATTCAAATCTTGCACTCCTTATAGTTCCACCACATTGATATCTCATTCAAACCTTGCACTCCTTATAGTTCCACCACATTGATATCTCATTCAAATCTTGCACTCCTTATAGTTCCACCACATTGATATCTCATTCAAATCTTGCACTCCTTATAGTTCCACCACATTGATATCTCATTCAAATCTTGCACTCCTTATAGTTCCACCACATTGATATCTCATTCAAATCTTGCACTCCTTATAGTTCCACCACATTGATATCTCATTCAAATCTTGCACTCCTTATAGTTCCACCACATTGATATCTCATTCAAATCTTGCACTCCTTATAGTTCCACCACATTGATATCTCATTCAAATCTTGAACTCCTTATAGTTCCACCACATTGATATCTCATTCAAATCTTGAACTCCTTATAGTTCCACCACATTGATATCTCATTCAAATCTTGCACTCCTTATAGTTCCACCACATTGATATCTCATTCAAATCTTGCAATCCTTATAGTTCCACCACAATGATATCTCATTCAAATCTTGCAATCCTTATAGTTCCACCACATTGATATCTCATTCAAATCTTGAACTCCTTATAGTTCCACCACAATGATATCTCATTCAAATCTTGCACTCCTTATAGTTCCACCACAATGATATCTCATTCAAACTTGCACTCCTTATAGTTCCACCACAATGATATCTCATTCAAACTTGCACTCCTTATAGTTCCACCACAATGATATCTCATTCAAAACTTGCACTCCTTATAGTTCCATCACATTGATATCTCATTCAAAAGAATATCGTATTCTACAAAACATCTTATCGTTTTATACTGTTGTTAGTCATGTCGGAAAATTCTTCCGAAAATTACTTATAGAAGGTCAATCTTAATGCACCTACTGTTGATGTCTATATAGAAGGTCAATCTTGATGCACCTAGTGTCTATGTCTATATATGTCATGTGAGAATCACGAGTTTAGTGACAGAGTGGTCACATGGGGAAAAGAGCGCGAAAGGACTGTTGTCAGTGAGGAATGGCGAATGTGTGGCTGATGTCTCCGCGTTGTGAAACCTCAAAGTTATATTCCTGTATATATTGTGCATATTAAAGTTATTTTGTTGACAACATTATTTCAAGGATTTATTGCACGAAAGTTTGTATTGTGAGAACGCCTACAAATTACATTAACAAGTAATACGTCACAAAGAGTGGCGTGACAATATAGAAGGTCAATCTTAATGCACCTACTGTTGATGTCTATATAGAAGATAAGCACAAACATCAAACCAGGAAAGATAACTCCTTTTAATGATTTCGTATAAGTGCCGATATTTCATACTCACCGTTTTCGGATAAGTACCTGGCTTAGCCCTAGAAATAACCGATCTTGGCAATAGAATATACCTGTCTCGACATTAGAATATACCTACATCAAGAATAGAAATTACCTGGGTCGGCACTAGAACATACCCGGCGCTACACAAGAACATACCCGGAGCTACACTAGAAAATACAGTGAACAGTAACCATCTACACTACAGTCTAGTTGAGTATAACAGTAACCATCTACACTACAGTCTAGTTGAGTATAACAGTAACCATCTACACTACAGTCTAGTTGAGTATAACAGTAACCATCTACACTACAGTCTAGTTGAGTATAACAGTAACCATCTACACTACAGTCTAGTTGAGTATAACAGTAAACCTCTACGCTACAGTCTAGTTGAGTATCTTCCACCATTTGACGCCTTCATATTCCGAACCTTTTGCCCAGCCCATAAACCGACCAAACACGTCAATCATACTTAATCAATGCACTTCAATATGACTGCATACACAACACGTTTCTTACCTGCGTTGAATTCGAAATCTCCAAATGTCGTATGTTTTCATGTTGTGTCCGCAAAGCTCAAGCTATCAGGTCCCTTCCATCGAGCTCATCATTCTGTTGAGAAAAAATGAGAGTCGTGAATATCTCGTTTTACCGTATTGCAGTGTCACGTGTCGCGTTTGTTCATAGGTTCCATTGACTTAACCGCGGCATTTCCCAAGAGACCTGGCCAGGACATATGTGGGTCACGCTGCCTACCCGGCAACAATTATTGGGCCAACAACCTAACGGCCCATTGTGTCACAATTAAATATAACCCGGGTACAAGAGGAAAAGATAATTTATGGCCGCGATCATTTCAGACAACTTTTTGAATGATTCGTAAAAAAAACAACAACCAACATATCATATGAAGTGAAAACATTTTATGAGAAGGCAACTGTGTGTTTGAATTTTTCTTATGGGAATCTAGTAATAGAGTTTTTTTTAAATTCTCAGTTATTCAGGCTTTCTCTTCAGGATGTGTATAGTTGGTTTATTTTCTAAGAACCCTTCCCCCCGTTCTTTTTTGCACTCAGTAATACATTGACTGGACGCCGTACACATTCGTTTTGTATACCAAAGCGTCCATTGTGTAATGTTGAAATGTTTAATGTATTCCATACTGTTTTATACTATGTTTATCACGTGTTGGAAATGTGATCCGTATCTGAAATCTAGACGATTGAAAGTTTTGTTGTCGGAGGTTCAAGAGGGACAAATGTCCCGGCTAACGGCAGATATTTAGCATAGTAAAGGCTTCCATGGCTAACGGCAGCTATTTAGCATAGTAATGACTTCCATTGCTAACGGCAGATATTTAGCATAGTAATGACTTCCATGGCTAACGGCAGATATTTAGCATAGTAATGACTTCCATTGCTAACGGCAGATATTTAGCATAGTAATGACTTCCATGGCTAACGGCAGATATTTAGCATAGTAATGACTTCCATGGCTAACGGCAGATATTTAGCATAGTAATGACGTCCATAGCTAACGGCAGATATTTAGCATAGTAATGACTTCCATGGCTAACGGCAGATATTTAGCATAGTAATGACTTCCATGGCTAACGGCAGATATTTAGCATAGTAATGACTTCCATGGCTAACGGCAGATATGTTGCATAGTAATGACTTCCATGGCTAACGGCAGATATTTAGCATAGTAATGACTTCCATGGCTAACGGCAGATATTTAGCATAGTAATGACTTCCATGGCTAACGGCAGATATGTTGCATAGTAATGACTTCCATGGCTAACGGCAGATATTTAGCATAGTAATGACTTCCATGGCTAACGGCAGATATTTAGCATGGACTGGGGAAACGTCTGGCCTTGTGGATCAATGACATATCGAAGTCAATGCGCTATTTTAGTCAATGGTCTATTTTAGTCAATGGTCTATTTTAGTCAGTGGGCTATTTTAGTTACTGAGCTATTTTAGTCAATGGGAAATTTTCGTCATTTGACTTTTTAAGGAATGGTACTAGGATGAAGTTGTTGAACATTTACTTGTCTTATTGCCAACATTTTTAATTACAACTTGCAATTATTCCTGGCTGCCAAGTGTGCCAACGTGTAACATGGTCATTCTGTAATGGCTTCCATGACGTCATGCTGGTCTGCGTGTGACATAGCCATGCTGTAATGGCGTACACGACGTCATGTAGGCCTACGTGTGACGTAGCCATGCTGTAATGTCGTACATGAAGTCACGTAGGCCTACGTGTGACATAGCCATGCTGTAATGTCTTACATGACGTCATGTAGGCCTACGTGTGACATAGCCATGCTGTAATGTCTTACATGACGTCATGTAGGCCTACGTGTGACATAGCCATGCTGTAATGTCTTACATGAAGTCATGTAGGCCTACGTGTGACATAGCCATGCTGTAATGTCGTACATGACGTCACGTAGGCCTACGTGTGACATAGCCATGCTGTAATGTCTTACATGAAGTCATGTAGGCCTACGTGTGACATAGCCATGCTGTAATGTCTTACATGAAGTCATGTAGGCCTACGTGTGACATAGCCATGCTGTAATGTCTTACATGAAGTCACGTAGGCCTACGTGTGACATAGCCATGCTGTAATGTCTTACATGAAGTCACGTAGGCCTACGTGTGACATAGCCATGCTGTAATGTCGTACATGAAGTCATGTAGGCCTACGTGTGACATAGCCATGCTGTAATGTCGTACATGACGTTACGTAGGCCTACGTGTGACATAGCCATGCTGTAATGTCTTACATGAAGTCATGTAGGCCTACGTGTGACATAGCCATGCTGTAATGTCTTACATGAAGTCATGTAGGCCTACGTGTGACATAGCCATGCTGTAATGTCGTACATGACGTCACGTAGGCCTACGTGTGACATAGCCATGCTGTAATGTCGTACATGAAGTCATGTAGGCCTACGTGTGACATAGCCATGCTGTAATGTCTTACATGAAGTCATGTAGGCCTACGTGTGACATAGCCATGCTGTAATGTCGTACATGACGTCATGTAGGCCTACGTGTGACGTAGCCATGCTGTAATGTCTTACATGAAGTCATGTAGGCCTACGTGTGACATAGCCATGCTGTAATGTCGTACACGACGTCATGTAGGCCTACGTGTGACATAGCCATGCTGTAATGGCGTACACGACGTCACGTAGGCCTACGTGTGACGTAGCCATGCTGTAATGTCTTACATGAAGTCATGTAGGCCTACGTGTGACATAGCCATGCTGTAATGGCGTACACGACGTCACGTAGGCCTACGTGTGACATAGCCATGCTGTAATGGCGTACACGACGTCATGTAGGCCTACGTGTGACATAGCCATGCTGTAATGTCGTACATGAAGTCATGTAGGCCTACGTGTGACATAGCCATGCTGTAATGTCGTACACGACGTCATGTAGGCCTACGTGTGACATAGCCATGCTGTAATGTCGTACACGACGTCACGTAGGCCTACGTGTGACATAGCCATGCTGTAATGGCGTACACGACGTCATGTAGGCCTACGTGTGACATAGCCATGCTGTAATGGCGTACACGACGTCATGTAGGCCTACGTGTGACATAGCCATGCTGTAATGGCGTACACGACGTCACGTAGGCCTACGTGTGACATAGCCATGCTGTAATGGCGTACACGACGTCACGTAGGCCTACGTGTGACGTAGCCATGCTGTAATGTCTTACATGAAGTCATGTAGGCCTACGTGTGACATAGCCATGCTGTAATGGCGTACACGACGTCACGTAGGCCTACGTGTGACATAGCCATGCTGTAATGTCTTACATGAAGTCATGTAGGCCTACGTGTGACATAGCCATGCTGTAATGTCGTACATGACGTCACGTAGGCCTACGTGTGACATAGCCATGCTGTAATGTCTTACATGAAGTCATGTAGGCCTACGTGTGACATAGCCATGCTGTAATGTCGTACATGAAGTCATGTAGGCCTACGTGTGACATAGCCATGCTGTAATGTCTTACATGAAGTCATGTAGGCCTACGTGTGACATAGCCATGCTGTAATGTCTTACATGAAGTCATGTAGGCCTACGTGTGACATAGCCATGCTGTAATGTCGTACATGACGTCATGTAGGCCTACGTGTGACATAGCCATGCTGTAATGTCTTACATGAAGTCATGTAGGCCTACGTGTGACATAGCCATGCTGTAATGTCTTACATGAAGTCATGTAGGCCTACGTGTGACATAGCCATGCTGTAATGTCGTACATGACGTCATGTAGGCCTACGTGTGACATAGCCATGCTGTAATGGCGTACACGACGTCATGTAGGCCTACGTGTGACATAGCCATGCTGTAATGTCGTACATGAAGTCATGTAGGCCTACGTGTGACATAGTCATGCTGTAATGTCGTACATGACGTCATGTAGGCCTACGTGTGACATAGCCATGCTGTAATGTCGTACATGACGTCATGTAGGCCTACGTGTGACATAGCCATGCTGTAATGTCTTACATGAAGTCATGTAGGCCTACGTGTGACGTAGCCATGCTGTAATGTCGTACATGACGTCATGTAGGCCTACGTGTCACATAGCCATGCTGTAATGGCGTACACGACGTCATGTAGGCCTACGTGTGACATAGCCATGCTGTAATGGCGTACACGACGTCATGTAGGCCTACGTGTGACATAGCCATGCTGTAATGTCTTACATGACGTCATGTAGGCCTACGTGTGACATAGCCATGCTGTAATGGCGTACACGACGTCACGTAGGCCTACGTGTGACGTAGCCATGCTGTAATGTCTTACATGAAGTCATGTAGGCCTACGTGTGACATAGCCATGCTGTAATGGCGTACACGACGTCACGTAGGCCTACGTGTGACGTAGCCATGCTGTAATGTCTTACAGGACGTCATGTAGTCCTACGTGTGACGTAGCCATGCTGTAATGACCTACATGACGTCATGTTCGTGCCTCCTGGTCTGTGACATTCACTGGGCACATCTTTTGAAATCCCAATTATTGTGAAGTAGTGAGCACTTGGCCATTTTGTTGGGGAAAATTTACAACAAGGATTGTGTGTATGAGGGGGGGGGCTCATTGCTAACAATGTTGACATTTGTAGATAACCCTAGAGTCGACCCTAGAATGTCAGCAATCGACCATAGAATTGACAAGCTAGAAAGTCTGCCAGTCCTAGATTTGATCTATCAGACACTTAAGACATACGACTGACCATGCAAGCACCTGGTGGTCAAATAGATAGATTCATGTGATGGATGACTCCAGTAAATAAGTGTGGTGTGTAAAATTGTTCTCTCATGACTCAGCCATGTGTTAAATCATTCAATCATTAGTTGGATTGAATCTTATAAGATGTTACATGAGTATTACTTCTAAAAAAGTTACGACTATTTTATTTCCAAACATGTACAATTTAGAGAAATAGCAAGAAACTAAGTCTGAAAAAACGAATTTAATTGGTAATTTTTTTATTGAATATTCTTTACTCATTTAATATATTGACATTACAAGAAAATTATTTTTGGAATGACATTGTGACAACTGTGACAACTGTGACAAGTGTGAACAATAAAATACATTTGTTAATAAAAAAAAATCAAATATATAAGTATTAAATAATGATATGGCAAATTAAGATCTTCGTTGAATGTATTTTAAGTAACATAAAACCAATAGAAATATGTATCAGAGAAAATCTAACAAAACAAAAATACAGCTATGTATCTGAGACAGTCTAACGTAACACAAACACAGCTAAGTATCTGAGACAGTCTAACGTAACACAAATACAGCTATGTATCTGAGACAGTCTAACGTAACACAAATACAGCTAAGTATCTGAGACAGTCTAACGTAACACAAATACAGCTAAGTATCTGAGACTTTAAACACCGTTGAAGGAGACATTAACAGGAAACAACTCAAACTGCACGCAGAGACAGGGAGAAAGATGGTTGGTTGATTTCGACGCCAATGTTACTACTATTGATTCCATATATATAATTCACCAAAGCGAGTATGTGCCAACAAGCAGGACGAATGACCCTCGCTGGGGTCGACCAGTCAGTTTTATAGTTGGCAAGCAGAGGTGGTCTCGAGACTAACAATGGTTCTTGCGTTCACTTGCGTTGTTCCTTCACATAATAACATGTGATTCGTAATGTAGTAGTTATCACGTCCGCCTTACTCACGGAAGGTCCTGGGTTCAAGCCCCAGTGAAAACATTATTTTTAATTTTTTTAATGTGTGTTTGTGCTGGTTCTTTCCCCCATTTTTTGCGAACATGACTCACCCTGGCTAGGGTGCGAGTGTCTCTATACCAACAATGTGTCGGTGGTTCTCCCCCGCGTTGTTTTGATTTCTTCGTGCTATAGTTTGTGTCCGTTCTTCCTCCCTTTCTTTGCACATTCCATGAGCAATTCTGAGGCGTATGCTACGCCGCGGACGTATCTAGCATTAAATGATGCTGTTGGCTGAACTGATCCTACACAATATTTTAGTCTTCTTGAACGCATACTTCACAGAGAAATCTCTACAAACTTCGTTAAAGGAAAATTGCATTTTCTAAACACCGTTAATATTGCATTTTGAACATACTTAAGACTTCATTTAGACTTGTACGACGGTAACGATGGCCTATTATTAGAGCTAACAATCAAATCTTTCATGTGTGCAGTCTCAGTTAGAATGTCTTGAGTTCAATCTTTTTATTAACAAGCTATCAACGAAATCTTAAGGGATTTTAAATACGATTCACAAGTTCGCAGCTTTTTTAAAATTAATAAATAAATAAATAAAAATTATTCGATCTTATGTGATTCCAAAAGTTATTTTCCTAATTTGAAAACCCTCTGATTGTTACGTTTAAAGAACTAATGAGACTTCTATTTATTGAGGTACACGCTACAACACAGTTTGCAGGAGAACAAACAGACAACTCAAAGATTTGTTTTAAAATTATTTTTTAACCCATGCACATGTTCAACGAAAACGTCGAACAACTAGAGGCCACCACTTTAAATAATTCTTCGACTTCTCAGAACTGTGTACAAAGTATTTATCAACTTCTCAGAATTGTGTACAAAGAATGCATCAACTGCTCAGAATTGTGTACAAAGAATGCATCAACTGCTCAGAATTGTGTACAAAGAATGCATCAACTGCTCAGAATTGTGTACAAAGAATGCATCAACTGCTCAGAATTGTGTACAAAGAATGCATCAACTGCTCAGAATTGTGTACAAAGAATGCATCAACTGCTCAGAATTGTGTACAAAGAATGCATCAACTGCTCAGAATTGTGTACAAAGAATGCATCAACTGCTCAGAATTGTGTACAAAGAATGCATCAACTGCTCAGAATTGTGTACAAAGAATGCATCAACTGCTCAGAATTGTGTACAAAGAATGCATCAACTGCTCAGAATTGTGTACAAAGAATGCATCAACTGCTCAGCATTGTGTACAAAGAATGCATCAACTGCTCAGTAATTTGCACATAAAAAAATCAACGTTTTTCACAACAGACACTCTATAACGACCTATTGCCATAACTTAAACTTTTTTCAAATCCAAAAAAAGCAAATTTTTAATGTAACCCAAAGCGTTTCAGATATTATCTGTAAAATTTAAGCAAGATTCATGCCGCATATTTGACCGGATACGATACTATTTACCAATACGTCCCAGGTATTATCTTTAGAATTTAAGCAAGATCGATGCCGAAGATTTGACGAGATACGATACCACTTATCATATTACGATATACCGTGCCGTAATTCAAATGAGATAATAAATCACATAATATTTCCTCTGATAAGTTGGGAGTCACTTACAGTGGGTTGCTACTCCAGAAGACAGGTTTATGGGGCACCCCATGGGAAAAGGGAGAATATTTCTCCAGTTTCTCCAGAGAGTTATCATGCATGTGTGATACTGTTTTCGTGCCAGGTATGCTTACAGTGTCATCGGACGTCGGCGTTATTTTGAAGGACGAGGCTATGGAACTGAAAATGATCTTTTCCCCTGGTAGACGGTCGTTAAGTGAAATGAGACGACGGGACGTACGCCGCGGTGTTGGGGCGAGATAACTCAAGGTCATTGAGATTAATGTCTGCTGTCATTCAAGTGGATCATGGGATACATCCACCTGTTCACGTGTAGTTCAAGTACGTTATTTACAACACGAGATCAACAAAGTCGTTGGGTGCATATTGTCCCCCACAAATTAGCCTGAACAACACCCATATTAATGCACCTTGCACACTCTTTGTAGTATAAGGCTTGGTTGTAATAGCGATTGTAATGATGGATCGGATGATTATAGTAAACATGGATTGGATGACGATAGTAAACATGGATTGGATGACGATAGTAAACATGGATCGGATGATGATAGTAAACATGGATTGGATGATGATAGTAAACATGGATATGATGATGGTGGTAAACATGGATTGGATGATAATAGAAAACATGGATTGGGTGATTATACCAGGCTTCGATAGAAAACAAATAATGGATAATTTATTTTAAATAAATAGAAATAGCTTGTTTAAATAAATGTGTTATTCAAATTAATATGATCTGGTTTGTAAACAACAAACATTACAAAAATTACAAAAATTACAAACATTACAAACATTACAAACATTACAAACATTACAAACATTACAAACATTACAAACATTACAAACATTACAAACATTACAAACATTACAAACATTACAAACATTACAAACATTACAGTGAATAAACTCCAATAGACCCCAACATTTAGAATAAAAAAAATAATAACAAGAATAGAACTCGTGACTCTCTTTTGTCTCGGTTCGGCAGTCCAGCGCGCTACCGATAGACCACCGCGACCCTTTGTAACACACTTGGTAAGTATATATTTTAAGACTCCTGCAGCACATATATTATAAAATTAGAATGACTGTAACATCCTGAATATTTCAGAATATTTCAGAGACGATAATATCAAGGAATTGTTTTTTTTCTTCAAAATATCACTGAGCTGGATTATAATCATGGTATATAAACACCATGTTTCATTACTGGTGCCACATGGTAAGACACATCCAAACATGCACACCCTGTTTCACTAATGACGCAGTGTAAATGACACATTCAAGCAAGCACACCGTTTCACTACTAGTTCTTACTTGTATATGAAACATGCACACATACACATTTGCACAATCTGTTTCACTAAAATTACACAATGTGAATGACACATTCAAGCATGCACTCTGTTTCACTACTAGTTCCAACTTGTGTATGACACATGCACACTTGCACAATCGGTTTCGCTAATAATGACACAGTTTAAATGACACATTCAAGCATGCACACTGTTTCACTACTAGATCCTATTTGTATATGACACATGCACACATGCAAACATGCACACATGCACACAATCGGTTTCACTAACAATACCAATATGTTGAAGAGATTATTGTTTGTAAAAGAAAAAAACAAACAGTTGTAAATTAAAAAAAAACTAATTTAAATCCATAAACCAGAGTAAATTATTTCTGAATGAATAAAACAGGAAAAAAGTATTAAAAAAAAAGAAAGAAAACAAACAACGATTTAATTTCAATTGTCAACAATTAAATTAATTGCTCATCGGCGCTGACTTCCTCTGCGGCAACTTCCCTGAGTTTGTCTGTAGATTTTTGTTGTAGTCTGGTAGATAAGATTGTAAGCTCTGGCCAGTGTGGTGGAAGTCTGGTAGATAAAACTGGAAGCTCTGGTCAGTGCGGTGGAAGTCTGGTAGATAAAACTGGAAGCTATGGCCAGTGTGGTGGAAGTCTGGTAGATAAAACTGGAAGCTATGGCCAGTGTGGTGGAAGTCAGGTAGATAAGATTGGAAGCTCTGGTCAGTGTGGTGGAAGTCTGGTAGATAAAACTGGAAGCTCTGGTCAGTGTGGTGGAAGTCTGGTAGATAAAACTGGAAGCTATGGCCAGTGTGGTGGAAGTGTGGTAGATAAAACTGGAAGGTATGGCCAGTGTGGTGGAAGTCTGGTAGATAAAACTGGAAGCTATGGCCAGTGTGGTGGAAGTCTGGTAGATAAGATTGGAAGCTCTGGTCAGTGTGATGGAAGTCTGGTAGATAAAACTGGAAGCTATGGCCAGTGTGGTGGAAGTCTGGTAGATAAGATTGGAAGCTCTGGTCAGTGTGGTGGAAGTCTGGTAGATAAAACTGGAAGCTATGGCCAGTGTGGTGGAAGTCTGGTAGATAAGATTGGAAGCTCTGGCCAGTGTGGTGGAAGTCTGGTAGATAAAACTGGAAGCTATGGCCAGTGTGGTGGAAGTCTGTTAGATAAGATTGGAAGCTCAGACCAGCTTCGTGGAAGATGCGCTACTCTCTCACATAGATGTTTGCCGTAGTGCGAGTGGCGAGTGGAGTTTATCTGGTGTTAGGTGTTGGAATGGGGTCTACATTGCTAGTTTCCAGTGTGCATGTCATCTGTCCATATTTTAGAGGATAGTTTTATTAAGGACCGGGGCATTGCACAAACACATATCCCCTGTTTTGCCAATAGTCCATACCTAGAATTAATCTTTTTGTTTTTCAACTCTGATTATCTGCATCTAAGGGAGGAGTGTTGTATGCATGACAAGGCTCCTCTTTTTGTTAGTGCACCCGCTCCTCCATTTCATTGTATTTTAATGGCATCATCTGAGGGGTAGGCTTGCACAATCCAGGGAACCTATGATGTCGTTATGGGGTGCTTGAACACAAAGTCGGGATCTTTCAACAACGGAATTCGCAGCCGCGCAGCGCAGATACCCGTTATGAACACATCGTCCAGCCAAAGGGGCTTAACTCTTAGCGCCGCCTGGTACAGCAGCGACACCGTACTCAGTGGATAACCCAGCAATCCACCGACGGCGAACGGTGGATACGTTGGATCCGGATACTCTGCTTCGGAAACAAAATATTTTAAGAATTTGGCCTGGGTCTTCCTCACGGGTTTCCAGCCGTCTTTCCTGTCCCCAATGATGAAATCGGAGTGCAGCTTGCTCTTCGACTCCATGATGGATATTATTTTCGGAACGTTTACCGTGACGTCATCGTCCGTGCGGATGACGAATTTGGCTCCGCTGCAATGCGTCACCGACCACCTCAGCATGGAGACGGCCTTGAGGCGGATGTTTTTGTAAACATCTTCGAAATTCTCCTGCACGATGTCCGTGTAGGCGTGGAACTCGTCATCAATTTGCGCTTGAATTTTGGCAGAGTCATTTCCGCAGGCGGGCCTACCGATAAAGAATACGAGCTTGGCGTTTTGTGACGGGTCGCGGGCGTATCCAGCTCGGCTGCTATTTCTGGTAGTGGCCCGCCTCTTGAAGTTCCCCGGGGCCGACGGGACGACAAATAAAACATCCGTTCGGCTGGCCGCGCATGCGCTGACCGGATTCCGGATGTATTCGAAGTTGTGATCGTTGATGATCGGCAGAGACAGTAACTCGACTTGCGCCTTCTTCGACTCCATTTCCGCTTTCAGAATGTCAGTGGCACTGGGGCTACTTGAGACAATCGGAATGTCCACTGTCTCTGGAGGCTTAATTATTGGGGCTTTCGGCTTCTTACGATCTCTCTTTTTTTGGGCAGGAGTTACCAGTTTCGGTTCCTGTTCTGAGTTCAAATTGTTCATATCTTCTCCCGTTGATTCTTCTTTGTTATTTACGTGGACAATTTTCATGGATTCTCCCACACTCCTTGTCCCACGCACACTCCCAGAACTCTGTCCGTCTGTCAGCGTGTTTTGTTGGTGTTCACTATTCTGACCACTGGGCCTTTCTATGGTCACTCCCTGGTTTTGTTGGATAATTCCAACATCGGATTTTAAGGATCGTATTTCAGTGTTCCTTTTCTTATGGATTATTTCCGACGACTCCGATACCTTACGTATCGTGTTGTTCCCGTCAGCTGGGACGTGTACAGTTGAGAGATTTGCCGTTTCACGTCTGATGTTAACTAGTGATGAATCATCCTCTTCTTGTCTCCATTCTCTCTTCATGGGAGCCTCGTTCTGATCTATTTCCTTGTCTTGTTTCGCGTATAAGGGAGAGAACTGTAAGAATCCAAGGGCATACCCCACAATGGAGATCATTGCGACGAAAATGACTTTGCATCTGAGTGATCTTTTCCTGTGAACAATAAAATGATATTCTCTTTCAAGATTTGATACAGTTAAATTGTAAAAATAATTTTCAAAAATTAAAAATATTCTATTTATGTAGATGTGTTTGATGTTTTTTTTCTTGGACTTAAAACTGCAACAAAGTTTTTATTTTTGTAGTTTTGGTTTTGTTGGTTTGCTGACGAAGGTTTTCTGCTGATACGTTGGTTGTTTTGCGGCGTCTTGTCAGGGTCACTTATGCCCTATTCAATAAGCCATTGTTTCTCTACTTTGAATGTTTTGCGGCGTCTTGTCAGGGTCAATTATGATTTTTTCAATAAGCCATTATTTCTCTACGTTTACTGATTGCATTTCCCACCCCACAAATAACACGTGTATATGATCAATGTTTTTTTTAAAGCCAGATCACTTTTCTATTTTGAGATCCATATCACGAATCTTCATAAAAATATATTCTTACGAATTTAAAATGGTAGGAATCATACTCTGCCTTTGCAATATCACTAAGAAACATTCACTTTAATTTATTTATTACAATTTTACTTTAACAAGAAGTTGACTAAACGAAAGTTTTCACTTCAAAAAGAAGTTCACTAAATGACTGTTTTCACTTTAACAAGAAGTTCACTAAATGACTGTTTTCGCTTTAACATGAAGTTCACTAAATGACCGTTTTCACTGAAACTAGAAGTTCACTAAATGACTGTTTTCACTTTAACAAGAAGTTCACTAAATGACTGTTTTCACTTTAACATGAAGTTCACTAAATGACTGTTTTCACTGAAACAAGAAGTTCACTAAATGACTGTTTTCACTTTACCACACAGGTCAGCGGGGCAGATAACTTCGATGCGATTTAATAAACCAAAAAAGAGTTCTCCCTCTAATTTGACAAAAACCAAGACACAGAGTAATTGAAATGTTGTTTTAACAGAACTGCGGGCATTTTCTTTAATTACAATAATGTTTATTTATAGATATCAAAGTTTCTTACCTTCCCTTGGTTTTATTCCTAACAATTTCAAAGTTTTTCATTTTTAAAACAAGACAATCGTCCTCTGTGTCATCGCATCAAGACAAACGTCCTCTGTGTCATCGCATCAAGACAATCGTCCTCTGTGTCATCGCATCAAGACAAACGTCCTCTGTGTCATCGCATCAAGACAATCGTCCTCTGTGTCATCGCGTCAAGACAAACGTCCTCTGTGTCATCGCATCAAGACAATCGTCCTCTGTGTCATCGCATCAAGACAATCGTCCTCTGTGTCATCGCATCAAGACAATCGTCCTCTGTGTCATCGCATCAAGACAATCGTCCTCTGTGTCATCGCATCAAGACAATCGTCCTCTGTGTCATCGCATCAAGACAATCGTCCTCTGTGTCATCGCATCAAGACAATCGTCCTCTGTGTCATCGCATCAAGACAATCGTCCTCTGTGTCATCGCATCAAGACAATCGTCCTCTGTGTCATCGCATCAAGACAATCGTCCTCTGTGTCATCGCATCAAGACAATCGTCCTCTGTGTCATCGCATCAGTTCCGCGCCTGTATTGAAAATTTCTTTGACAGCTTGTAAACAGAGCCACCATTTATGTATGTTTTATCGACAGTGTCCTAAGTTCACAGATTGCTCTAATTGACATTTAATCTGTCTTTGATTTTCGTGTTCTACAAGTTGTCATCACAGCTGTTCAGCGCCTGTATGGAATTGTTTAAAAATTAAAATCGTCCTTTTAAGTGTATTGTTGCCGATTCCATACGTCTAAGCCAATACCACTGACTACTGATAACTCAAAAACATATTGGCTATATTTAGAATATCCAAACACAGAGACACACTGGATATATTTAGAGTATCATAACACAAAAACACTGGGATCAAAACACAAAGACACTCTGGATATATTCTGCATCACACAGCATGTAGATAAGTAGCTGAATTCAGATCACAGCAAATATCTTATTCATATAGAATTTAAAACTTGGCTCACTGTTTGAAGTACAATAATTATCAAAACAACAACAACAAAACAACAACAAAATTCTATAACAGCTAGATTTAATTTAGACAAAAATTGGATGGGAAAGAAAGGAAATTTTATCGTTTATTAATTATTGGCAACGATTTGAGCTGTTTGTAGTAAATACAAATTGGGAAATGTTTTGCGTAAGCTTTAGAGCGAAATAAGACATTAAAAGATTTAGTTTTCGGCTGGAGATGGTTTCTTGGGGCAGACGAATACAACTGAGAAAAGCAACTTAAGGGTTGTAGCAAATTTGTGACGACAGAAAGTTTGAGTTAACAGAAACTTTGAGTTAAGAGAAACAACTTTGAGTTAACAAAACTGGGAATAATCCGTTAAAACGTGTACGCACCGTAGACATTATATATATATATTTCAAGTCTCTTATTTGTTCCAATATTGTAACACCGTTTAGTACAGCTTAGGTGTATGACAACAAGCTTTAAATTGTCGTTAAACACAACAGAGCAGTACTAAGAGCAGATATGTGTTTTATTTTTATCAGCATCTTAATTAGCACTGTTATCTGTAATGACTAATGCAGTGCCGGTCCTAGGCCACTGCAAACTATGCGGCCGCAGTGGGCCCCACACTTTCATAGGCCCCGCCCAGGGGCGTAGCTGGGCGACAGGGGTCCAAATTTGAAAGTCCCCCCCCCGGGCCCCCACCACAAGGGGGCCCCCAAAGTAGTGTCCAATTTTTTAAACATTTGATATTACGCCACCACCATGTATGTATGCAGGGCCCCCCAAAGAGGCCTAGCCCCCCCCAGGGCCCCCAAATCCCTTTAAATCCCTGGCTACGCCACTGGCCCGCCTATCTTAACGTTCTCTTATTGTCCTTTTAATTCCTTATACCTTCCCTCACTGGGGCCCGTGCAATTGGTTTCCCATACTAAGATGCATAGGGCCCCGCAATTGCTAAAGCCGGCCCTGGTCATATGGGTTATTTATAGCTTTTGTGTAGCAGACAGACCTGACGCACTATGTGGATGGATGTAAAAGTGATTCTCAAAAAAGTGTGAACATAAAGGGGGTGAGACTGCAATCAGGCTTATAGATTATTAAATGGATAACATGTAAACAGGGTATGAGTGAGCCTGACAGGACGTAACAAAAAAGCGAACGTTTCGGCAAAGAGCCTTCCTCAACAAACAAAAAGGTATAAAAATATAGCGAATATAAAGTAAAAAAAATAAATAATAAAAACTTAGCTGCGGTGAAATCCGACGAGTCAAAGAGACTTCTCAAAAATGCATTTTTATCCCGTATTTTTTTAATATTATTTTTTTTCTTGTGTAAGTTTATTCTTTATTTAACTCCAATATTCTCAATAAATAACTTTAAAAAAAATGTAATACATGTAAATTTAAAAAAAAGTATGCAGAGGCGTAGAGAGACCTTGTAACCCAGCGGCGCTACACTATGAACAAACCGCCCAGGGCCCCCAAGCACCACACATAAACATCAGTATAGACGTTTAGTGACCCCCGGGGTAACCTCTGTCAGGATAGTAAGATATCTACCTACCCGGGACGTGACACATATAGAGGGTCATGGCCCGTAGAGGGGATGTTGTTGGGGAGGGAGGGGGTAAGATATGTGCGTACCCAGGGCGTGACACATATAGAGGGTCATGGCCCGTAGAGGGGATGTTGTTGGGGGGAGGGGGTAAGATATGTGCGTACCCAGGGCGTGACACATATAGAGGGTCATGGCCCGTAGAGGGGATGTTGTTGGGGGGGGGAGGGGGTAAGATATGTGCGTACCCAGGGCGTGACACATATAGAGGGTCATGGCCCGTAGAGGGGATGTTGTTGGGGGGAGGGGGTAAGATATGTGCGTACCCAGGGCGTGACAGATATAGAGGGTCATGGCCCGTAGAGGGGATGTTGTTGGGGGGAGGGGGTAAGATATGTGCGTACCCAGGGCGTGACACATATAGAGGGTCATGGCCCGTAGAGGGGATGTTGTTGGGGGGAGGGGGTAAGATATGTGCGTACCCAGGGCGTGACACATATAGAGGGTCATGGCCCGTAGAGGGGATGTTGTTGGGGGGAGGGGGTAAGATATGTGCGTACCCAGGGCGTGACACATATAGAGGGTCATGGCCCGTAGAGGGGATGTTGTTGGGGGGAGGGGGTAAGATATGTGCGTACCCAGGGCGTGACAGATATAGAGGGTCATGGCCCGTAGAGGGGATGTTGTTGGGGGGAGGGGGTAAGATATGTGCGTACCCAGGGCGTGACACATATAGAGGGTCATGGCCCGTAGAGGGGATGTTGTTGGGGGGAGGGGGTAAGATATGTGCGTACCCAGGGCGTGAAACATATAGAGGGTCATGGCCCGTAGAGGGGATGTTGTTGGGGGGAGGGGGTAAGATATGTGCGTACCCAGGGCGTGACACATATAGAGGGTCATGGCCCGTAGAGGGGATGTTGTTGGGGGGAGGGGGTAAGATATGTGCGTACCCCGGGACGTGACGCATATAGAGGGTCATGGCCCGTAGAGGGGATGTTGTTGGGGGGAGGGGGTAAGATATGTGCGTACCCGGGACGTGACGCATATAGAGGGTCATGGCCCGTAGAGGGGATGTTGTTGGGGGGAGGGGGTAAGATATGTGCGTACCCGGGACGTGACGCATATAGAGGGTCATGGCCCGTAGAGGGGATGTTGTTGGGGGGAGGGGGTAAGATATGTGCGTACCCGGGACGTGACGCATATAGAGGGTCATGGCCCGTAGAGGGGAACTTGTTGGGGGGAGGGGTAAGATATGTGCGTACCCGGGACGTGACGCATATAGAGGGTCATGGCCCGTAGAGGGGATGTTGTTGGGGGGAGGGGTTAAGATATGTGCGTACCCGGGACGTGACGCATATAGAGGGTCATGGCCCGTAGAGGGGATGTTGTTGGGGGGAGGGGGTAAGATATGTGCGTACCCGGGACGTGACGCATATAGAGGGTCATGGCCCGTAGAGGGGATGTTGTTGGGGGGGAGGGAGGGGGTAAGATATGTGCGTACCCAGGGCGTGACACATAGACTGGGTCATGCCCTGGGGCGGAGACATTGGGGTGCGTCTGAAGTCTCTAAAGTCACAGTGGGGAGGGGATAGGTTGGTTGGGATATGTGACGACTTGTGGTTCAATCTAAAATAACAGAATGTAGTGATAACGTGGGCAGAGAAATATAGGGACATTTTTAAATTTTGTACTGTAAAATGGAATATTTGAAAAAAATAACGTAAATGAACAATAATTTATTTATGTTCATGTTTATTATTATTTTATTCCTGTTTATTATTATTTTTTAATAATTAAAAAAAATGTTGAATGTTTAATAGAAGATTTCCCCCACATTATATTTTAAATTTTAATTATTTTTTAAAAGTCCCATAAACGATGGTCGTAGGGGGTCCTCGTGTTTCCATTAAAACTTACTAAGGGCTCGGTAGACCTTGGTGGGCGCGCCATCTCTTCTCCAGGTCATCGGAGGACTTTCTTAGTGTTAGTCGTATCATTTTTGTTGTGGCTTTAACATGGGCTAGATCCCACGCCCCTCAGCTTGTGAGGCGAGCAGCGGCGTAGCGTGGGTAAGTGCCGCCTGGGGCAGAACTCAGGTTTGACCCCGGAAAATTATAAAATTATGTAGACAATGTTGACGCTAAAATGAAAATATAATTTTTATTAGAAAGAAAGAAATATTATGGGACGATACAATTTATATTAGAAATAAATACACGAAGAAAAGCTTTCTTTTGTTGAAAAATAATTTAAGCTTTTGTATTAATGGGTAACCAGACAAAACGAAAAGTGAAAAAAACGACCAGTGACAAAACGACAAGTGACAAAACGACAATTGACGAATCGACACTGTGATAAAACGACAAAGAGACAAAACGACAAAGTGACAAAACGACAAAGAGACAAAACGACAAGGTGACAAAACGACAAGTCTTCTACACATCTACAGTTTCTAATGCCCTAAATACAATAAAAAAATTCGCGTATGACTTCAATAAAATGTAATTACCAATTGAATTATATGACCTATTCTTTTACTTATACGCCATAACCATTACTTTATTTAAGAGTGTAAGTGTACTTAATAACCATTACAAATTTCGCAAGTTTAGACATTTAAGAACAATTACATGTACTTTTTGTCCTTATAACATTTCCATATTGGGAATATTGGGTAATTTGTTTCAATAGCGTAAAACTTTAACATTCTTTTGCTTCCTGTGACACTGCAGTACGTGTACATATTTAGGACTTGTAAGATATAGATATACTTGTAAGAAGTCACCTTCCCACAATGAAAGCACATATTGGAATAAAAGGTTGCAACCGTAAGGGTTGCAATACTTGTCCATATGTGATTGAAATTAACCAAATTTCTTTCCCTCTTGAAAACTTCATAATAAAAGATGGATTCCCTTGCACAAGTCGCAACGTGATTTATGCAATTCTTTGCAAGAGGTGTAATAAAATTTACGTGGGTGAGACAGGTCGTCGTCTTGGAGATCGGTTTCGAGAACACCTGTATGATATAAATAGACAAGCTCAATGTCCTGTGTCTAAACATTTTAACAGTGTTGACCATGACGTTATTCCAGATGTTGCAGTTACTGGTATTTTATATGCAAACAATACCCATGATAGGATCCACATGGATAATAGACTTATAAAAGGATTTGGTACGTTGGCTCCATATGGAATTAACCAAATTCACAATTTTACCTAACTGCAGAATCTTTTTCCCGTTGTGGTTTTAACTGCACCTTTAGATACTTCCTCCTTTTTCCTATATCCTGTGTCCTTGTTTTTTTTCCTTTCATTTAATTTTACATGAATATTTTAAGTTATTTTATGATATAATATGTTTTAAGAATTTAAATATATGGAAGTACCTATTTTATGTTATTGTACTGATGAAGGCATTAGCCGAAACGTCTATGGTCGTTTTAGTTTACAATAAAGCTCAAATTTATTGTTTTAATTGCACAATTTGTTTTTGTATTTTGTATTTTATTTAAAAGCTTTATCGCAGTCCAATTCTGTATGACATATTTAGGACAAGCTTTTGGGTTGTATTGTTACACAAGAAAGTCAGGGTAGCTCATTAAATGATTTTACCGTATATCTGAACACGCAACCATAATTTGTAGCAGACATTTCTGTGTGCTTGAGCCAGCATGTATGTTCAAACTGACACTGTACATTATAATTGTTAGATACCTCATTACTAAGAGACAAAATGCATGTCATATTGGGTCAAAGTACAATATGAGTATGCTGTATACCATGACACTATATTCATAATGATGTAATCCAGTGGCGTCACCAGGGGTGCGAGGGGTGCGGACTGCACTGGGTGACACCATCACAAGGAGTGACACAAAAATGTAAAATTATGTTTGTTTCCGTTATTGGCAGACTCGGAGGAGGTCTATGGGGTAAGTCGTGAGGGGGTGACACCATGAGCTGCCGCAATGGGTGACACCAGCCCGAGTTACGCCTCTGATGTGATCTGCTTTACAGTGTTTTCACTTTACTAATAATAGTAATAGTAATTGTAAATAAAATGTGTAATGAAATGTATTTGTTATTAATCATCTAAAGTCTAACAGTTATTATGCATACGATTGTGATCTCAAAAGAGGTATTACTATTACTGTCCAATTATACTGTACAGTCTACCTAAAAAGTCTGTCTACCTAAATAAGGCAAATAGCTTCGTTAAATTTCATTAAGACCCTTTGCTGTTAAATATAATGCAATGGTTAAACAGAAAACAAAAACAGTAAAATTCTTGTTTAAAAAAAACTTTAATTCAATGTATTAGGCTACAGTGATCTGGTGTTGTCGTTTTGTCACCATGTCGTTTTGTCTTCTGTCGTTTTGTCACTATGTCGTTTTGTCTTCTGTCGTTTTGTCACTATGTCGTTTTGTCTTCTGTCGTTTTGTCACTGTGTCGTTTTGTCTTCTGTCGTTTGTCACTATGTCGTTTTGTCTTCTGTCGTTTTGTCACTATGTCGTTTTGTCTTCTGTCGTTTTGTCACTATGTCGTTTTGTCTTCTGTCGTTTTGTCACTATGTCGTTTTGTCTTCTGTCGTTTTGTCACTATGTCGTTTTGTCTTCTGTCGTTTTGTCACTATGTCGTTTTGTCTTCTGTCGTTTTGTCACTATGTCGTTTTGTCTTCTGTCGTTTTGTCACTATGTCGTTTTGTCTTCTGTCGTTTTGTCACTGGTCGTGTTGTCTTTTGTCGTTTTTTCATGGAACCATTTTAATGTTGTCCTTAGCCAAATTGCTAAAAAATGGGTGAGTCTTTGTGTATTCATTATTGATAGTCATTAATTTTTCACTAACTTAAATTGGCGATAAGCTTTTCTCGCAGCTTTAAGGAAAATTCTACGTAATGACGTCATGTTATTTTATTAGACATGTAACTACGAGCTTAAATATATTAATGAACTTGAATAAATCACGTGGGCTTGAATTCATAATTCATTTTTTTACCCCTTAGGTAAAATAGCTTTTGATTGACAATGTCATGTTAGATACTTTAAATTTAAAAGCTCTAGCCTGGAGGAGCATTTCAAAGTCCAGTAGATTAAATGGTGTACGAAAATCATATCTGTTTTCTGAATTCTTTAAATTGCCAAAATCTCAGAATCTCAGAAAATCCCAGAATTTCAGAAGTAACCTCACCAACAATTCTCAACAAATTTTCTACATAACTTGGCTAAACATCTGCTTTGATCGCCAAACATTTGATGCTTTGTTCTTTGACTGGAAGGTTCCATTAAAATGATGTGGTCTTTACATTAAATTTTAGCAAATGCCAAAGCATCCTTCAAGTATTCCATTACTTTCTCTGAGAGTAAGCTCTGAAAAGCATTCTTAGCATTATAATTTGTAAATAATTTCGGGCATCATTGACTTTATAAGGGACACGTTTCCAGATAGTAAATGTTTCCAAATGTAAAGTGTTTTAAACGGCATAGAAAAGAAAAATGTTTCACTGTGGCTAGCAAAGTTCATGCGTCTGTTCGTGCGTTTAATTTTTAGTCTGCCTCACCAAACGAGAGAGCAAATTATTGGCAATAGTAACGTCCAACTTTCTATTAACAACGTTTTGCCACTTTCATTAGATTGCTTTTACAACAACTTTTTGTTGTTCTTTTTAAAGAGTATATTCTAAATCCCATTTCTCATTCCTTCTAGTTACTAGTCTTATATTAACCTGCTTTGTAAGTTTAATCGGAACATTCCCACTATTTGTTTATAATTTTTTCACGTGCCTAGTTCACGCGTTGACGCCGACCGTCACTGTTCACACCCCCTACCGTCCCTGCGCCCAGTTTTAAAACCAGGGGAGATAATTGTGTTTCAGTCTGTAAATGTCGCGTTTAAACAGGATCACTGCTTTTAGTTATGTCTCATATATAAGGGATTTATAGTCAAAAGGTAAGCTGGCTTTGCACTTATAATAAAATGCGTAGACTAAAAAGTAGAAAATTAGTGCATTTTTAATATAAGACTAGTTTTTAAAAACTGTTTTTAATGTTGATTATTTTCTATTTGCGAAAACTTAATTAATGTTGAGCACTTGTTCATAAGTACATTCTTATGGATTTAGTTTAAGCCAGTTGTTAACACATTTAGGGGCCGTCCATAAAGTACGTCACGCTCCGAGGGGGGGTGTAAGAAAGTGTGACACGTTTTGACAGGGGGGAGGGGGGAGGGTCAGGCCGTGAGTGATGTCACACATTTATTTTTTTAATTACTTTTTTTTCTAGTTTATTTATATTTTTTAGTAGTATTTTTAAATAGCTTTAAAAATAATTTTCAAAGCTTTTGTGAAACATTAGAATTAGTTTCATGTCAAAATAGCATGAAATGCGTATCTCCTGAATGTGTTGTTCATAAATCTGAATTGGATGCAGCAGGACTGATATCGAAGGATCAGGAATGGTTTGAAAATCATCTTCGCACCAGCCAATATTTCACTCAAATTGTTAAATACCAGGACATGAACTGTTGCGACAAAGCACGAAGTCAGATTTCAACGTTTTACCTTCAAGATTCTTACCTCCTCCAATCCCAATCATCCAAACAATTGATGGACTCAAAGCTCCAGAAAGAGAGATGCAGATTCTCATAAATTTCCTTCCTTGTTTGTAGCACAAACTCTCAAATTTGATGACATTATGCCAAATCAACAGGAGTTTTCAAAGTACAACCATATGATTACCAGCTTATTTGATCAACTTTGCAAAGTATGTCACTTATATTTTGCCTCACAAACAATGTTGAAGAAATATATCTTATCTTATCTTATCTTATCTGTTTACAGACGCTCCTTCTATACAGAAGATTATTGCGTCCTACGCTTATCTATGGTTTGTGTTTAGTCCTGCATTTTTACCAGAGATTTAAATGTTGATAAAGTGTTGGTTTTCCTGGATTCTTCAGGCAACCCATTCCACGCCCGAATTCCGGACGGGAAGAAGGAAAACTTGTATGCGTTTGTTCTTGCATACGGAATAAGAAAGGTGTTTTTATCCTTATGTCTATCTGAGGGTTGTATTAAGTTATCTTTGTGTTGAATTTCTAAATTAGAATTAATTGCTTTATGTATGATTACTACTTTGCTCTTGGTTCTTCTATCCTCTAGTGTTTCAAGGTTTAATGATTTAACTAATGGTGTTACTCTTGTCAGTTTCGATATACAGGGCAACACAGAGCTCATGCTCAGGAGAACGTGCCCACCCAAACTGTTCAAGAATCAACTCAGATAAAACGCATCCGTCCTTTGAGAATCACTTCTAGAAGACAAAGAGAACCCATGGCAGTTATTGTCAGAAGAGAAAATGCACAAATAGAGACTGTTGAGTGGCTAGATGAGGAAAAGTTGATCTGTCTGCAATTATCTTCCGGGAAACGATTATGGGAAAGATTGATATCAGTCGTAACTATGGATGAACACGTCACTTAACCGTTGTAAGATGATGTCCAGCGAATATTTTTGAATGAAACATAATTCATAGAACCATATTAAACAGATTCATTATAACACAAGAGTTGGTCACATAATTTATCAATCGAGCCTTTTTAAATCCTTTATATTAACTCGTGGTGTCTGCGGCCGACCGACCAACCTTGTCGCCAAAACTTTTGATCGATTTTTAACCCACTTGCTCGCAAGATAGCGAGCTGAAATTTTGCAGGCAGTTTCGTACCGATGATAAAAACAATGTTTCAAAATTTCAGATCGATCGCAGGTACCGTAATTAAATTATTGATTTTTTAGATTATTTTATTTATTCCTATGTATCATGCTATTTTTTGAGATAGAGCGTCGTGGTGCGTATTATATTGAACAACCCTTCTGTCGCGCAATAAGGTGCGTATTTTATTGACAGCTCTTTTTATAAACATATTCCTGATCGGTGTGCATTATATTAAACATGTTTTACGACACAACTGCAATTTTGTATTTCTGGATGGTCTGGCGCTTCATATTATAATGAACATTCTATTATTACTTCTCGTGCATAAAGGATTTATAGTCAAAAACTTGGTTTTTTACGGGTTTTTCTTATTACATCAATGTCTTTGTTTCGTTTTATTATTTAATCTCTGGGTGAGGTCATGTTTCGCTAATCTACTTCTAATCCTGTGTCAATAGAATGCATAATCGGAAGATTATATAAAACTTGACCTCACCAATTGTAAATGAAAAAGTAGAAGATAAATGATGTGTATTATATAATTGTCAAGTCTAATTTTTTAAATTTTTGTTTTCAAATTCGATATAGATTCTAGATTGAGTTAATTTTTCACTGAAGAACTGTGACAACTGTTGACAAATAACTATTATAGCTATTAAAGTCATTTTAATAATCTAATAGTTCTTTTAAGTGGGAGTGTAAGGGATTTCGGCTCCAGCTCCGGCAAATCCGGAATCCGGCTATTTTTAAAAATGCGTCCCCGGCTTATATATATATATATTTAATATGGCTCCGGCAAATCCGTAATCCGCAATTTTAACAAATCTGATTCCGGCTACAGCCGGATTTCACTTCATAAATCCAGCCAAATTTAGCTCAGACCAGATTTCAAAATTTTGAATCCAGTACATCCCTACTTTTAAGTGGAAATTTTATATTGTAATACAGTTTAATAGAGTAGTGTATTTTAAGTATTAAAATTAAATATTTTAATTGGGTGTTAATTTTTTTCTTTCGAACGTGTGAAGTACTTTGGGGTCCCTAGATTTGTGACAATTTGTCACAGGGGGGAAGGGGGTAAAAAATGATAAAAAATAGCGTGACGTACTTTATGGATGGCCCCTTAGATAAGCAATTTTTGTTCTCTATTTTATTATGATTAAGGAGAATAATCCATTTAAATATGAAACATTTTTTTTTACCCAAGAGGCACAACAGCTTACACGCGTTAAAGTCATTCTCGTGAGACCCGTCTCATCTCTATTTTGGTGTTAGGTTTGATTCTAATTTGGATAAGTTAATGTCAATATGCTGGACACTCTCAATCTCGCAAATATTTATATACTGGAATTATTTATATAATTAGGTATATCAATTACCTTCATGAATGTTGTTAAAATTATTCTGGTTGTTATTGGAATTTAACGGATACAGCAATTTTCGTTTCTACAGGATGAGTGGCTGACAAACTTGAATCAGTTATAATAACCAGCACATCAGTGTCGTGTTGTTATACTACTCCAGCCTATCTGTTTTTAAATCCCTTATATTAACTTCAACGCCGTGTCTGTCTTGGGTTCGCGGGCGGAAAAACAAAAGTAAAAAATGACACACTTCCTGTGATGCTATCGAGCTGACATTTTGCACATAGACTCGTGTCACCTAGCAATCATATAAAAACTTCAGATCGATCAAATGTACCCTAAGTAAATTAATGAATTTTTAGTTTATCTCTATATAACATATGTAATTGAATTTCACAGTTTTTTTAATTGTTTTTCTTCCACGTGCCAGTTGAGTTCACGCATTCACGCCACCCATCGATGTCCACAACCTTTCCCCAGTTTTAAAGCCAGTGGCTATCAGTCAGTGTCAGTCTGTAAATGTTTGTCGCGTTTGAACATAATCAATACTTTTAGTTATGTCTCATATATAAGGGATTAATAGTCAAAAACGTTGTTTTACGGGATTGTTTAATTTGAAACAATAACATTAGTGTCAGAACACTTATGGAGCTTGAAATGTTGGCATTAAAAACGTTATTGTATTTTAAAATAGTTTCTTCATTTTTAACATTAATTTTTATCTAGGAGTTTCTTTTATCTTATTTGAATTTATTTTAACGTTTTCCATTAGCTAAATAACAATGACGAATGTGCCCCCCCCCCAACAAGGTGCCACCCGGGCATTCAGTCGGATCATATTTAAAGTTGTTTGGGTACGGTAATTTTGCCCTTTTACAACATGAGCAGATGTCAAATTTGAAGAATCAATTAATTTACCAGCTGATCATTTTCACGTTCTCATTCTACCTAAGCCTCATAGAATATTATTTCAGTAGCATAAGTATCAGAATAATTTATACCCAATAGTTCAGTTGAAGTTTTGGCATTAGAAACGATGCCATATTTTAGGATAGTTCATTTTCATTTATTTATTGTGTCAATTTCTTTTGGGTAGTTATTTTCTTTTTCATTATTTGAAGCTAATTAACGACCAGGAAATTGCCGCCCCTAAAAAAGTGACGCCCGGGGCATTTTCCCCCTTGTCCCCATCTCGCTACGCCACTGGAGGCGAGCGCACTATTGACTTCATTATCGAGCCGCCAATTTTATTTTATAAATTAATAAATGATGCAGTGAAAGGATATGTGTTAATTGATAATATTTTATCTTCCCTGAATTTGTCTTGATAATACGGGATCATTTCTCATTGGACCGCAAGCCAAGACTAATTACATTCCCTATCATTTGACCAGGAGTAGACAACTCTCTTGGCCAGGCTTTGTCCAGTGAGTAAAGTAAAATCAAGGACAGTCTAAGTCAGTGATTCCCAAAGTGGGCCGCTACCACCCCCTGATGGTCGCTGCAGCGACTGGAAAGGGGGGGGGTGATGGCAACACGGACATTTGAAGGACGATGAATAACTGTAAGGGGGCGGTGAAAGCATAAAAGAGTAGATTTAGAAAATATCATTTATGTTTTCGGCTCATAACGGTTTATTTTTCTTTGAAAAACATACTGGACGTTGGATTTGTATCCCGCATACTCCTTCACTTGCATTGAGGTATGCGCAAACGCGCACTGCTACTGTTCATGTGGTGCCAATAATAATGGTTCAGCCAAAGAACAAAAAAATGTAGATAATATAATATCGAAAATTTGAAATAAGGCTTTATTGAGTCGACAGCAAAAAAATACAAAACCAAAGTATTTGATTTGACAGAACAATTATATCAAATGAAGCTTTTACGCCTTCTAGACAACAAGAAAATATGACTAAAATTCACGGTGATAGAAAAAGCTGGATTTGTCTTACTTTCGAACACTAAAAGAAAAATTTATTAAACAACCAACATTGCCAAAACTCTTTTCAATCGCAAACAGAAAAGTTTGTCATGGCTTGCTTGCTTTTTACAATATTTGGTTAATCATTGCCGGGAAAACTTCATATTGTTGGTAAAGAACTTATTATAACGTCTATGAGTGAAATACTACGTACTGGGCTACACAAGCAGCATCTGATATTATCAAGAACAGTTCGTTGAACAATCATACAGTACAAAAGGAGAATTGATGAAATTTCTCAAGATGTTGAAGATTCATTGTGCGGCTATTTAAAAACATCGTAGTTTTCTATTCAACTTGATGAGTCAATTTTGCCAGGAAACACAGCTTTACTTTAAGCATGAGGCGGGTTCACAAAGGAAGAACAAATTCGCCAAGTATTATTATTTGCTAAATATTTGCTAACCAATATCAAAGGAGAATCAATATTGCATGCATTGGATTGGTTTTTTTTTAAAGTAAAAGAAATACCTCTGAGTAATATCTTACCAGCAGCCACAGATCCAGCGGTGGTATGGCGCTACAGTGCGGTGGTATGGCGCTACAGTGCGGTGGTATGGCGCTACAGTGTGGTGGTATGGCGCTACAGTGCGGTGGTATGGCACTACAGTGCGGTGGTATGGCGCTACAGTGCGGTGGTATGGCGCTACAGTGCGGTGGTATGGCGCTACAGTGCGGTGGTATGGCGCTACAGTGCGGTGGTATGGCGCTACAGTGCGGTGGTATGGCGCTACAGTGCGGTGGTATGGCGCTACAGTGCGGTGGTATGGCGCTACAGTGCGGTGGTATGGCGCTACAGTGCTGTTTCCTCTTATGTTTAAAAAGGGGGTGCCAAATTAATTGCGCGCCTACACAATTAATTACACTGTAAGTAAAGCTATATCAACACAATCAGAAGCAAATCATTGAATGACATATTATTTAAACAGCTTTCGTATTGAAACCAATGAAGAATATCATCGTTCGCTGCTTCATACAGAATTTCGTTGGTTGTCAAGGGATGCCTGCTTACATAGGTTTTATAAGCTGTTCAATCTGTGCTCGAGTTCATGAAAGATAAAAATGATGCTGTACGATCCAATTTCATTCAATCCAAAAGTGACATCGGTTACTTGACTGACTTATTTCAAACATTTAATAAAAGCTATCTTCATCTACAAGGTGATGAACTGACTTTATTATTATTATTTTTTTTTAAATCTGTCATTTCTGCATTTGTGACAAAACACTTCTGTACATAGGAAATTTTGGGCTGGGGAATCAGGCGAGTTCCCAAATATATCTGGAGCAGAAAAAATAAAGTTGAAGACATACTTTCTTATTGGGAGCACTTGGATAGTCTCCATTCAGATTTTAATCTACGATTTGATGATATTTTGAAAATGAACATACATATACCTGATTGGATGTTAAAAGCTTTTTCAAGTCCAAACACAAATTAATCTCCACAGTTACAAGAAGAAATGATGGAAGTAACTAAAAAAGATGAATTGAAATTTAAATTCAAAAGTGGCTACCACCAATTCTGGATGCAAAGGGGATCCCTAAGGCGTATCCTGAAATATGGGCTGTAATTTAAAAGTTATTAATTGCATTTCCTTCATCATGTTTAGAGGAAAGTGGATTCAGTGCGGTAACAAATTTATAATAAAAAAAATAATAAAATAAAAAAAATAAAAAAACAAACAACAACAACAACAAACAAACTTAATACAAATAGTTGCTGTGATTTAAAATTACTGCCGGCTAAAATAGGGCCAAGGATGACTAAATTGGTAGCGGCACACCAGGTTCATCCTTCTAATCAAGATTATTTCGAATGAGTAACATTTTTTGTATTAGCTTTATATTAAGAGTTAAAAAAATAGTTTCATAATTTCAAACTTGAATGTTTCTAAATGACACCTATTTCTTTATTATATTTTAGCAGAAAGATAGACAAATTATTACACAAATAATATATCTTTCTGTTTAATTGCTATTAAAATTAAAATATTTTTTTCCCTTTGATGCGGAAGGGGCGGTAGACACAATAATTTTGAGAACCATTGGTCTAAGACTAAGTCATCATTGTGTTTTGAATTAGTTTACGAACATATAAAGCCTTGTGTTATGTGGGACAGATCAGAAAAGAAAAAGCTTACGACAAATAAAACCCTGGCTTATGGGTGAAAGATTCGAGCTAAAATCAACATGATGCAATCATATTTCAAATAAGCTATGAAAGAAAAAAGGATACTTACTATTGATATGTATATACAGTATATAAAAGGTTGTATTCATATGGAATTTCATTAAATTGCTTCCCTTTGTGCTGATGTCCTGACAGGAATTTAATAAAAGTAATTGCTGGCAAGTTCTTTCGAGGTATCAACACATATGATTATAGCGGTATGCATTAAAATATTTATTTTAAAAAAAAATATGCGGGGAAATCCAATTAGTCCAGTAGAGATATTCTTTCGTTATATTCGTTTTATTTGTGTACAATTTGTTCGTTGAGGAAGGCTCTTTTCAGAAACGTTCGCTGTTGTGTTACGTCCTGTCAGGCTAACGAATACCCTGTTTATGTTATACATTTACTAAATATGAGTACATCATAAATCTTTAAAAAGCTACTCTTTCGTACTCTAAATGGTTGTGTGTTATGGCGTATTTTCATCATCGTGTTAACTACTTGACCTCCTTGTTACACATATGTTTTTTTTTAAAAAAGTTCATCTACTTAATAGCTGTTAAACAATAAACCCAGGTTTGGGATGAATTTATTAAAGTGAACCTCTCCACTAGACACATACACAAAAATCTCAATGTCCAACATGTATACGGTAAGTGATTATTCTATTTATAGCATCAAGCAAGAACACTAGAGAGCAAACTTTACGAAAATAAAATTTTCTGAAATACAATATTAAAAAAACAACAAAAAACAGATAAATTAAAGGACTCTACTGTCCACCCTTCCATAAAGAGACTAAACAACATACTTGATGACACATGACAACATGGCATGACATTAAAACTCACATTGTTGTTGGAAACTTATCATCAATTTATTTGGTTTAAATCCAGGATGCTGGCTGTATGTTCCAGCCGCTCACTGCGTGTGGACAAGCCCTATGACGTCAGTCTCAAGTGACCTGCGTCTCGGTTCTGTTTTTTTTTAAATACGCTGTTAACTGAAACTCGGAGAACATAACCTGGACCGTGGCATGGATAATCACGTGATCTGAGGGAAGGCGGACAAAAAAAAGGGGTTGTGGGTTGGGGTGTGACACGACCTATGACCTTTGGTCGCCAACCTTCCCCTTGCGGCCCGGACGTGTTCACGCGTGAATGCGTCTGGGCAACAAATTATTGTGCCGTGTCTCGTGTGTGATACATTGTTCTGTCCTCGCCATTCCGTCGTCTCATAAATCCCTTCCCCCTCCCCTGGTTCTCAGATTCCCTACCTAAATACCCGTTAATCTACAGGTTCTCACAGTCCTGTCCACTGGCCCAATAAATCACAGGTTCTCACAGTCCAACCGATTGGCCCAATAAATCACAGGTTCTCACAATCCAACCGACTGGCCCAATAAATCACAGGTTCTCATAGTCTTACCCACTGGCCCAATACATAACAGGTTCTCACAGTCCAACCGACTGGCCCAATGAATCACAGGTTCTCACAGCCCTATCAACTGGCCAAATAAATCACAGGTTCTCATAGTCTTACCCACTGGCCCAATAAATCACAGGTTCTCACAGTCCAACCGACTGGCCCAATGAATCACAGGTTCTCACAGTCCTATCAACTGGCCAAATAAATCACAGGTTCTCATAGTCTTACCCACTGGCCCAATAAATAACAGGTTCGCACAGTCCAACCAACTGGCCCAATAAATCACAGGTTCTCACAGTACAACTCACTTGCCCAAGAAATCGTTGGTTCTCAGATTCCCCACATACAGAAGCGTTAATACAAAGGTTCTCAGAGTCACAAGAATGGACCCACCGGCATCGAGGTCGGACATTGTTTAAACTTGATCTCATCACCTCCGAGAACTATTCTTATTGTTATCACTTTTTCAAAACATTCAAGTTATTTTTTAGATATTTGATGGCAGTTTCAATGAAGTATTTTGATTTTCAACGATGCCTTAAAAGATTTTATCCAACACCCGTCAAGGGTTCTAATTTTGTCTTCTTGTGTTCAACCATTCGCCTGCAGACTTGTGACGTCACGAGGAGAAAAATAATTTAAAATTTGAGAGTCCTTATGAATGAGTTGGCGCTAAGAATTGCTAAACTAGCGATACACATTTCTTCATGCATCTATTTATTTTTATTTTTATTTACCACGTTTTTATTAACTCGTTTTCGTTCCTGTTTGTTGGTTTGTGGGTTTGTTTGTCCAAGATTTTTTCAAATCTGCCAACGTAAAATTGAACCTCTTCTGATGGTCCTAGAGATCTGAAAATTTTACCACAGATAGATCTTGGATGACAATGCATTGTATCAAAATTTCAGATCGATCAAATGTACCGTTATTAAATTATTGAACTTTTTAGTTTATCTATAGTCTATATATATAAGCATCTACTTTTGTTGACATCCGTGAGTTCACCCCGTGACCACATCACAATGTTTTTAAAACGTTGGGCGGGCGCTTGTGAGGTGTTTGTTTAAAAAATAAATAGAGGTAAAAAATATTTTTAAAAACCAGGTTGTTATAAGTGGACTAAAAAGATAAAATAAATAGAAGTAAAAAAATGATTTTTAAAAACCACGTTTTTATAAACGGACTAAAAAGAAGAAAATAATAATTTAAAACTTATATGTTCAAGTACTTTGATTTAATATGACTAAAAACGTGGGGTGGGTGTTTGGTATAAAAATTAAAGATTTCTAATTTAGAAGGCAAAAGAGAGATCTATAAGTGAGAGAATGAGTGAGCTGCATATGTTAAACCTCATCAGCGCTGATTATTATGTTATTACTAGTATATAACAATTGTTATGTTTTTACTATTATATTACTATTATTATGTTATTACTATTATATAACTATTATTATGTTTTTATCTTATATTATCTTATCTGTTACACACGCTCCTTCTATACAGAAGATTATTGCGTGCTACGCTTATCTATGGTTTTTGTTAGATCCCGCATTCTTATTAGTGTTGGTTTTCCTGGTTTCTTCAGGTGACCCATACCACGCCCTAATTCCGGACGGGAAGAACTAGAATTTGTATGTGTTTTTTCTTGCATACGGAATAAGAAAGGTGTTTTTATCCTTTTGTTTATCTGAGGGTTGTATTAAGTTATCTTTGTGTTGTATTTCTAAATTTGAATTAATTGCTTTATGTATAATTATTGCTTTACTCTTGGTTCTTCTATCCTCTAGTGTTATTTAATAGTTATTACTATTATATAACTATTATTATGTAACTAGCGTATCACTCGTCAAAAATGACGGAAGTTTTCAAAATAAATACACATCAGATTAAAAATAACGTAATACAGAACTTTCATTTATTTTTTATTGGATTCATTTATTATCATATTGAACAATTTTATGCGGAACGTTCGAAATGTGTTATTTTTGGTGCAGTAATTTGGTGCGTTGCTGTCTAAAATTAGTAGCACTATAAAACAAAATCGATCGCAGCGCCACCTAACAGCATTACATCCATCCGCAGCGCCACCTAACAGCATTACATCCAAACAGACAACGGGAATTATGTTTATTGACTAGTGTATCAACCGTCAAAAATGACGGAAGTTTTGAAAATAAATACACATCAGATTTAAAAATAACGTAATACAGAACTTTCATTTATTTTATTTATTTTATTTATTTTATTTATTTTTACTTGATTCATATATTATCATATTGAACAATTTTATGTGGAACGTTCGAAAAGTGTTATTTTTGGTGCAGTAAAACCTCTAAAATTAGTCGCATTATAAAACAGCGCAACCTAACAGCATAACATCAATACAGACAACGGGAATTATGTATTATAAAATTAGTAGCATTTCTTTAAAACCAAATTGATCGCAGAGTCACCTAGCAGCATAACATACATACACGCAATGGGAATAATGTATATTGATTATTAATATATAACTATTAATCAAAGCTTTTCATTTCTAATTTTTATTGAAAAGATTTTTGCATTATCATACGAACTTGTGAATATCAACATGGATGCAAGTAAAAGTGACACGCAACGTACGTTGCTCTCATTTACTGAGACTTTAGCCGTGCGTACGTTGCTCTCATTTATTGAGACTTTAGCCGTGCGTACGTTGCTCTCATTTACTGAGACTTTAGCTGTGCGTACGTTGCTATCATTTACTGAGACTTTAGCTGTGGTGCGTACGTTGCTCTCATTTACTGAGACTTTAGCTGTGGTGCGTACGTTGCTCTCATTTACTGAGACTTTAGCTGTGCGTACGTTGCTCTCATTTACTGAGACTTAAGCTGTGCGTACGTTGCTCTCATTTACTGAGACTTTAGCCGTGGTGCGTACGTTGCTCTCATTTACTGAGACTTTAGCCGTGGTGCGTACGTTGCTCTCATTTACTGAGACTTTAGCCGTGGTGCGTACGTTGCTCTCATTTACTGAGACTTTAGCCGTGGTGCGTACGTTGCTCTCATTTACTGAGACTTTAGCCGTGCGTACGTTGCTCTCATTTACTGAGACTTTAGCCGTGGTCCGTAAGTTGCTCTCATTTACTGAGACTTTAGACGTGGTGCGTACGTTGCTCTCATTTACTGAGACTTTAGCTTGCATGGTACCACAAATAAATAAATATATACATAGTATTTAGTGCGACCCTGTAAATAATAACCATTTACTAATAAAGGGTTCTGAGTTTACACTGACAATTTGTCTGCGAGAAGAGCCATTCATAATCAGGGTTTCATTTTTACTACCGTGTCCGTTAAAACCAAGGACACGTAACCCAATTGTAATTTGGCAAAGGTCACGGTCACTGCTGATAATTCAAGTGGTTTAGAAGTTCTTGCTGAGGTATCAAGTTAAAGATAGCATTACAAAAAGCAATATTTGAAACCCCGGATGAATGTCAGATGACAAGGGGAAAAAAAAGCGAATTAGAAAAGATGTAATTTTAATAAGAAACGAATCAATGTTCATTACGATTCCTGAGTAATTTTGTCCGTATGATAACAGATTAAAATCTATTACGACATTCTTGCGGAGTTCGTGTTTCATGTCTTTTTGATCCTAATGACCCTAATGATCCAAATGACCCTAATGATCCAAATGACCCTAATGATCCTAATGACCCTAATAATCCAAATGACCCTAATGATCCTAATGAATCTAATGATCCTAATGACCCTAATGATCCTAATGACCCTAATAATCCAAATGACCCTAATGATCCTAATGACCCTAATGATCCTAATGAATCTAATGACCATAATGACCCTAATGACCCTAATGACCCTAATGATCCCAAATGACCCTAATGACCCTAATGACCCTAATGATCCCAAATGACCCTAATGATCCAAATGACCCTAATGATCTTAATGACCCTAATGATCCAAAATGACCCTAATGATCCAAATGACCCTAATGATCCTAATGACCCTAATGATCCTAATGATCCTAATGACCCTAATGATCCAAATGATCCTAATGACCCTAATGATCCTAATGATCCTAATGATCCTAATGACCCTAATGATCCAAATGACCCTAATGATCTTAATGACCCTAATGATCCAAAATGACCCTAATGATCCAAATGACCCTAATGATCCTAATGACCCTAATGATCCTAATGATCCTAATGACCCTAATGATCCAAATGATCCTAATGACCCTAATGATCCTAATGATCCTAATGATCCTAATGACCCTAATGATCCAAATGACCCTAATGATCCTAATGACCCTAATGATCCTAATGAATCTAATGACCCTAATGACCCTAATGATCCCAAATGACCCTAATGATCCTAATGACCCTAATGATCCTAATGACCCTAATGATCCTAATGACCCTAATGATCCTAATGACTCTAATGATCCTAATGACCCTAATGACCCAAATGACCCTAATGACCCTAATGACCCTAATGACCCTAATGATCCTAATGAATCTAATGACCCTAATGATCCCAAATGACCCTAATGATCCAAATGACCCTAATGATCCTAATGACCCTAATGATCCTAATGACTCTAATGATCCTAATGACTCTAATGATCCTAATGACCCTAATGATCCTAATGACTCTAATGATCCTAATGACTCTAATGATCCTAATGACCCTAATGATCCTAATGACTCTAATGATCCTAATGACCCTAATGATCCTAATTACCCTAATGATCCTAATGATCCTAATGACCCTAATGATCCTAATGACTCTAATGATCCTAATGACCCTAATGATCCTAATGATCCTAATGACCCTAATGATCCAAATGACCCTAATGATCCTAATGATCCTAATGACTCTAATGATCCTAATGACCCTAATGATCCTAATGACTCTAATGATCCTAATGACTCTAATGATCCTAATGACCCTAATGACTCTAATGATCCAAATGACCCTAATGACTCTAATGATCCTAATGACTCTAATGATCCTAATGACCCTAATGACTCTAATGATCCTAATGACTCTAATGATCCTAATGACCCTAATGATCCTAATGACCCTAATGATCCTAATGATCCTAATGATCCTAATGACCCTAATGATCCTAATGATCCTAATGACTCTAATGATCCTAATGACCCTAATGATCCTAATGACCCTAATGATCCTAATGATCCTAATGATCCTAATGATGCTAATGACTCTAATGATCCAAATGACCCTAATGGCTCTAATGATCCTAATGACTCTAATGATCCTAATGACCCTAATGATCCTAATGATCCTAATGATCCTAATGACTCTAATGATCCAAATGACCCTAATGACTCTAATGATCCTAATGACTCTAATGATCCTAATGACCCTAATGATCCTAATGACCCTAATGATCCTAATGATCCTAATGATCCTAATGACCCTAATGATCCTAATGATCCTAATGACTCTAATGATCCTAATGACCCTAATGATCCTAATGACCCTATTGATCCTAATGATCCTAATGATCCTAATGATGCTAATGACCCTAATGATCCTAATGATCCTAATGACTCTAATGATCCTAATGACCCTAATGATCCTAATGATCCTAATGACTCTAATGATCCTAATGATCCTAATGATCCTAATGACCCTAATGATCCTAATGATCCTAATGACTCTAATGATCCCAATGATCCTAATGATCCTAATGACCCTAATGATCCTGATGATCCTAATGACCCTAATGACCCTAATGACCCTAATGATCCTAATGATCCTAATGATCCTAATGATCCTAATGATCCTAATGATCCTAATGATCCTAATGATCCTAATTATCCTAATGATCCTAATGACCCTAATGACCCTAATGATCCTAATGATCCTAATGATCCTAATGATCCTAATGACTCTAATGATCCTAATGATCCTAATGACTCTAATGATCCAAATGACCCTAATGATCCGAATGACTCTAATGATCCTAATGACTCTAATGATCCTAATGACCCTAATGATCCTAATGACTCTAATGATCCTAATGACCCTAATGATCCTAATGATCCTAATGATCCTAATGATCCTAATGACTCTAATGATCCAAATGACCCTAATGATCCTAATGACTCTAATGATCCTAATGACTCTAATGATCCTAATGACTCTAATGATCCTAATGACCCTAATGATCCTAATGATCCTAATGACTCTAATGATCCAAATGACCCTAATGATCCTAATGACTCTAATGACCCTAATGACTCTAATGACCCTAATGACCCTAATGACCCTAATGATCCAAATGACTATTATGATCTCAAAGACCCAATTGCCGCGTTCGACTTGGAGATAAACGATTTCTCTGACGTCACAAGGTGAGCTTTTCAAAAAAAAATTCTTTTCCCATATTCATAAAACATGCCGCGATGAAATTGCTAATCTAGAACAAACAGTTCAGTAATCTAGAACAAACAGTTCCATAATCCTCTGATTTAAGACCTGGTCATGATTGCAGTCCATATCGATGTCCTTATCGTCTAGCACCTGCTCTCTGAGGAATGGTCCAGTAAACAGCATTAAGGTCATGACATGTAGTCCAGTGCTGGAAGCCAAACATAAAATGTTAAAGTAAATACGCCGCTATTGATTTGTATGAACAGTTTTATTTCATTAAATTCAAGTGAACTGAGTTCATGAAGACGATTGCAAAATAAGTACAGGCTACGGGCAGTACATGATACTTTTAAAATTATTATTGTTATTGTGTGTGGGAAATAGGCTATTAAATGTGTGTGTTCGGGAAAAATAGTTTCGATAAATGTTTCCACAATGTACAGCCTAAAAACTCGCTATTTATTCCCAACATGAACTCATCATCTACCATCTCATACCATCCCATATCATCATCGAACATCTCCTACCATCATCTACCAAACCATACCATCCCATACCATCATGTGCCACCATCTACCCTGTCATACCATCGTGTGCCTCAAGTCTACAAATAACTAGTTTCTGAAAATGAACAAGAAATCTCCTAACTCTGTGAGTATTGTTGAGTCGTTTCCATCGTTAGGGGCCGTCCATAAAGTACGTCACGCTATTTTTGATAATTTTACACCCCGCTCCCCTGTCACAAACTGTCACAAATCTCGCCCCCCCCCCTTTAAAGTACGTCACACTTTCCAACAAAAATATGTTTAATTAACAAATAATTAAAATTTAATATAAAACACCGTGACGTCACACATGTCCGGACACCCCCTCCTCCCTGTCACAAACTGTCACACTTTCTCACACCCCGCCCCCCTCTGGAGCTTGACGTACTTTATGGACGGCCCCTTATCTATATTCTAGATTTATCGGTATTCTTGAGTTAGCCAACAAATTTAGCTCTGTTCGCTATTCGCCTGATTTCTGAAGACCCCCTCCCCCACCACCCCAAACCCGAAGTTTACCAAATAACATTTTTTAAAAATCTCCCACGATATGTGGGCTACCGTAGTAATCACACTTGTAGCTGTCAAGTATTTACATAATCTGAACATGCAGACATACTCTTTGGGGTCCTCAGATAAGGAGTTGCAGGCTGTGATATTTGCATTGCACCGAGAGACTGTGAATTAAATGTCAAGTCGGTCGGGCAAAAGGGGGATAATTAACTATTGATGAAAACAAATAGAGAACAGAAAGTACATAAAGATTCATGGGAACACTTATTTTTTATGTTTAAAAAAAAATCAATTAAAAAAACCGTTAGTCTGGCGGTCCCTGTCCACTTGAGCCAATGACCGCCAGTTTCCTGTCATTAAGACGACCGTTTAAAAGTCTGGTGCATTGCTCATGTGATCTAAAATATTGACGGCGGTCGATATTCTAACAGCGGCAAAAAATGTGCGATTGCTTGATGGTTCAGTTCAGAATGGCGCTTGTACTGTCGTCGGGGGGGGGTGGGGGTGGGAGATGTTGGGGATGGAGGCATACTCCCACCACCAACTATTGCTATGACACATCAAATCAGCATTAATCATCATCATCAGTCCCGTGTCCGTTGCGGTCGTTAAGAGGAGCGCACGGTCACATCAACAGATAACGATCTCCCTTTCTCCAGTTCTTGAGATGCAGCCATGCAGTAATTCATTCAATCTCATCACTCTCCATTCTTTTATGTTTTCAAGCCAACTTTTCCCTCTGTCGACATATTCGCCGGCCTCCTTGTACAGTGCCTTGAAGGTTGATTTTTTTGTCAGGGTATCATGTCGCAGTAAATGACCGAAACATGCCAGCTTGGGTCTCTTAATTATCGCTATAATGGTTTCTTGGCGACCCACAATGGAGGTTATTCTGTCCCAGACATGCTCATTGTGTTGTGTTTTAGATATGATATCTGGAAAATTCTTCTCATGCATTCGCTTTCAAATGCCTGCAGACTGCTTTCAGTGGTTCCCATTAGTGTCCAGGTCTCACATCCATAAAGGACAATGGTTTTAACGAGAGCTCTGTACGGCCTCAGTTTTGTTGGAAGGCTAATGTTTTCACTATTCCATATTTTGATTAATTTAGTCATTGCTGCCATTGTCACTCCCACCCCCTAAAACGAAAAAAAGCTAGAGTTTCAGTACACGAGTTTTCACACGTACCATCTCCAGATATAAGGGCTCTTTAGGTATTTGAAGTTATGCACCTCTTCCAGATTTTGTTTGTCCGTTATGATGTTTTCCATACTGGGAAACTGAGGTGTTAACCAGTATCAGCATTTAGGACCCTTGAAGCTGGTTGGTCTATCCTGCCACCGAGATAACATGTAACTTTGAGCTTCAATTATTTATTAGCTTTTAGTGAGCTTTTCAAAGAAATTTGATTTTTTTGTAAAAGAAAGATTACAAGAGAGACAAAACGATAAACTCTTTCATAACAGATAATGTACCTGTAAACGTTTTAGCCGTCTTCATTCAAATGCAAGGTGATCCCTTAAGTCAGGGGTGGGCAAACTTTTTCTACGGAGGGCCGCATTGAAAACTTTATTGTTATAGGCGGGCCGCATATATATTTTGTCTACTTTCAATTACAATTGACAATGTTTAAATAAAAATTAATGATAATAACCATGTACTTGGCATTTTATTTCAAATTCACACTCTATTACACATGCATATTACATTTTAAAATACGAACTGAAACAGTTTTCTAATTTGATAATAAGATTTTACAATTCATTTTTATTTCAACAAAAGTTTATTGTTGTCATAACAACTGTGAAGAAGTAAGAACATTATTTACATATAAGCTGACCATATAGTACAATTATAATTAATGAGAAGTATGTGACTGTTCACAATTTTGGATAATGTTCTTGAACTGTGGAACCAGTTTAATGGTTGTGATTCGCATGACTGCATTCAAATTGCAGACAGTCAACATCGGTCTGTTCTTAGACGTCTTTATTTTCATGCAAGAAAAAGCTTGCTCACAGATGTTGTGAGAAAGGTTTGGCAGCAATTTTTTAAAGTGTGGAAATGCTGCTGATGGCAAACATCCATAAAACTCCAGCAGAAGAACTGACTTGAACTTCTCCTTTAGGTTATAATCTGCTTGTATGTTAAGCAGCTCTAACTGTATATCCTCTAGGGCTGAATCAGCTTCTGCACTAAATGGCGAATTGAGGATATTGAAAAGTTGTTCCAGGTTCTTGGAGTCTTGGAACCTACTTTCAAATTACATAGCCGTGGCTTTCAACTGAGCCTTGTACTTGTCAGCCTTTTCACCAGAATTGGTTTTCTGTTTCAGCACAGGGTAAATGGCAAAACCTGTTTTCACCTGTTTGCCTGGAGAACAGGGAGAGCTTTGCCTGAAATTATTTCACATGCACATACATTTCATGTGCAAACAAGCTATTGCCCTAAAGTTTGACATTCAGTTCATTCACCATTTCCATAATGTCAATAGCAAACATGAAGTCTGACTTCCACTTTTCATTAACAAAGTTAGTAACCAAGTCACAAAGAAAATCCTTGATCTCCAGGAACATAACTATTTCTTGCTTGAGATCCTACACTCGCCTCAATATCTTGCCCAGGCTCAGTCAGCGGACACTGATGTGGTAGATAATATCATAATATTCAGTTTCCAAATCTTCAAACAGTGCCCTGAACTGCCTGTGGTTGAGTGCCCTGAACTGCCTGTGGTTGAGTGCCCTGAACTGCCTGTGGTTGAGTGCCCTGAACTGCCTGTGGTTGAGTGCCCTGAACTGCCTGTGGTTGAGTGCCCTGAACTGCCTGTGGTTGAGTGCCCTGAACTGCCTGTGGTTGAGTGCCCTGAACTGCCTGTGGTTGAGTGCCCTGAACTGCCTGTGGTTGAGTGCCCTGAACTGCCTGTGGTTGAGTGCCCTGAACTGCCTGTGGTTGAGTGCCCTGAACTGCCTGTGGTTGAGTGCCCTGAACTGCCTGTGGTTGAGTGCCCTGGCTCTGATGAGGTTTATCACACTGACAACAGTTTACTGCTTCTTTAAATTATTAACCAACTCCTGACAATTCCCGTTTCTCCTTTCGTTCGTAAAATTGTGCCCGAAATACAAATCTTTTGTATGGTGGTTTCTTTTGAAGTTGTACTCCTTAAAGACACACACACACACACACACACACACACGCAGAGAGCACAGCAAGGACACTGCTTTGCTGCCAACGCTCGTCCTCAATCTTTCTTTCTTTCTTTTTTTTTGGCAGCACTCATGGTTAAATCAATGTCTATTCACTTTTGAATTACAATTTTTACAAAACGCCAATGTGTAAATAGTAAAATAAAGTCACTTCCGGTTGAGCTGAAATGCAGTTTCGAATAAGGATGTTAACAATAATGATTAATGATCATTAATCGATTCCGGAGCCATAATTCTGATTTAATATCCCTAGATTGGAATCAAATACTCAGAATAAAAATTTAAAAATATACGAAATTTCTAAACAAAGAAAATTAACATCGACATAAGATCGCAACATGTTCATGCCTACGGGCCGCATAATATCCTCTGGCGGGCCGCATGTGGCCCGCGGGCCGTAGTTTGCCCGACCCTGCCTTAAGTCATTCGACTAACAGCTAGGCAATTTGGGAAGGTCTCAGTTCCGCCTTAGCATCACCCAGACCACTGAAACATCACCCAGACCACTGAAACATCACCCAGACCACTGAAACATCACCCAGACCACTGAAACATCACCCAGACCACTGAAACATCACCCAGACCAAAGAAACATCACCCAGACCACCGAAACATCACCCAGACCACTGAAACATCACCCAGACCACTGAAACATCACTCAGACCACTGAAACATCACCCAGACCACTGAAACATAACCCAGACCACTGAAACATCACCCAGACCACTGAAACATCACCCAGACCACTGAAACATCACCCAGACCACTGAAACATCACCCAGACCAAAGAAACATCACCCAGACCACCGAAACATCACCCAGACCACTGAAACATCGCCCCAGACCACTGAAACATCACCCATACCACCGAAACATCACCCAGACCAATGAAACATCACCCAGACCACAGAAACATCCCCCAGACCACTGAAACATCACCCAGACCACTGAAACATCCCCCAGACCACAGAAACAACACCCAGACCAATGAAACATCACCCAGACCACAGAAACATCCCCCAGACCACTGAAACATCACCCAGACCATTGAAACATCACCCAGACCACAGAAACAACACCCAGACCACAGAAACAACATCGTGACCTGAGAGAAATTTAGCAGGACATGAATGGGCTGCGGCTCAGCTCAGAGCAGCAAACTCTGGATAAAAATTAGTTGGAAAATTCGGCAGCCTTTTTTTTAAAGCACAAGTTCAAAGGGTCGAAGCATACAGTGAAATGTTGAGATGAATACACGTAGACAACGCGTCATTAATCAAGTTAATGAAATTTTAGGCATGTTTCTTTGAAGCGAGAATATAGGGAATCGAGCACCACGTGATTCTTGCTAAATAAATCTTGTCAAATAAATAAATCTTGTCAAATAAATCAATCTTGTCAAATAAATAAATCTTGTCAAATAAATTAACCTTGTCAAATAAATAAACCTTGTCAAATCTTGAAGCACAAAGCACAACCCGAGTGTGGTCCAAGATGGCCTTGTTGTATGGTTGTTACAACCCGAGTGTGGTCCAAGATGGCCTTGTTGTATGGTTGTTACAACCCGAATGTGGTCCAAGATGGCCTTGTTGTATGGTTGTTACAACCCGAGTGTGGTCCAAGATGGCCTTATTGTATAGTTGTTACAACCCGAGTGTGGTCCGAGATGGCCTTGTTGTATGGTTGTTACAACCCGAGTGTGGTCCAAGATGGCCTTGTTGTATGGTTGTTATATTTAATATCGAGATGGCCAATGGTAGAATCTATGTTCAGATTTGTGGAGCTCAGGAGAAATTCTAATGTTCATTCAGTTACATGTGCATTTCAAGATCTTTCTGGCAACTTTGTTATTCTTTCAAGATCTTTCCGGCACCTTTGTTAGTGCTTCAAGATCTTTCCGGCACTTTTGTTAGCATTTCAAGATCTTTGCGGCACCTTTATTAGTGTTTCAGGATCTTCCCGGCACCTTTGTTAGTGTTTCAAGAGCTTTCCTGCTCCTTTGTTAGTCTTTCAAGATATTTCCGAGACCATTGTTAGTGTTTCAAGATCTTTCCGGCACCTTTGTTAACATTTCAAGATCTTTCCGGCACCTTTGTTAGTGTTTCAAGAGCTTTCCGGCACCTTTGTTAGTGTTTCAAGATCTTTCCGGCACCTTTGTTAGTGTTTCAAGATCTTTCCGGCACCTTTGTTAGCATTTCAAGATCTTTGCGGCACATTTTTTAGTGTTTCAGGATCTTCCCGGCACCTTTCTTAGTCTTTCAAGATCTTTCCACAACTTTGTTAGTGTTTCAACTTCAAGGTCTTAAATTTCAACAAAACTGTAGACCAGTGGTTCCCAAACTTTTTTTTACCCGTGGACACCTTTTATAGTCAAAACTTGCCCACGGACCCCCCAGTGGAAACGCTACATAAATGTATAGTATACAAATTTACTAATTAAAAAAAAACATTTAGTCGAACAATTATTTATTTAAATTAAACTTGTTAAATTTAAAAAAAAATTAATGACTTGGATGAATTGGATGAGATTTTAATGATTTTATGAGTGTATTAATGTCCGACTCAATGTTTGTGAGTAGCAAACACAAATCCCCACGACCACTAATTTCTTGCCGGTTTCTTTTGTTTGTTATGTGGTTCATGACGTCACTGAATCCAAGTTCTTCCAAACAGGAAGACTGGAAAGCAGTCAACAACTTTTGTAAAATAACCCATAATGCAGGACATAAAATTTGGGTCTCTTTTTTTGTAACCATAATTTGTGGTATCCTTTTTCAAAAATTGGATAAAGTTCCTCATTTGTGGATAATTTAATAAGTTGTTCCTGTATTAGTATGCATTCATCTATGTCTGGGATCTGTTCTGAGTTTGTCCTCGAGCAAAAGGGTTCAACACCCAGTCGGGAATATCAAAGTGAAGAATTTCTTCAAATCATTGGTTCAGGTCTGCATGAAGAGCCGTTAAGTGTTGACAGTAGGCAAGCAAATCTTCAGATATATGTTTGCAATTTCGAAAGATTTTGAAACTTGGAACAGTCTCCTGTACCCAAGTTTTGTTTATACATACAATTTTTTGCAACAAACGCAGACATTACCCTTTTAGTTTTGATTAAATTTAATTGGTCACCTTGTAGTTTCAAATTAGTTTCGTTAAATTTGGCAAACAAATCTGTCATGTAGGCTATGTCATTTTTTGAGTTAATTAAATTTTGTCTCAAATCATTGTCTTTGCCTTCCAGGAATTCCAGCACTGAATGAAAGAGAGCATAAAATCGATTTAAACATGCACTTTTAGATAACAAACGTACGTCTGTGAGAAGTGGTAAACAATTATAAATTATAGTCTTCATCATTTTCCAAACAAAGTTTAGCAAATAATATCTCATTGAAGGTATCATTTTTATTTTATTAACTGCTCTAATACATAATCTAGTGATCCATGCAAACGTTCATTGAGATTTGTGCAACTAAATGATTTCGCAATGAACATACATGCGGTACAGCTTGTTTTCAGTATGCCAGAAAGCCTCGGTATCTTCATTCCTTTGCCGGAGCACAGTCAGTAGCAACAAAAATGATATTAGTCAAGATTGTAGCTTTTTCATAGAAAAATATTTTTAATTCAGTAAATAACGTTTCACCTTTCGTATCTGTTTCCAAATATTTAAAAAACAACAGTTTTTTTGGCAAAACTTTTCTTCTTTTTCAAATTTTACATGAGCTCGTTAAAGCCTCGTTTCCTGGTTAAAGTGGACCGGTCAAGCTGTAGGGAAAATTCAGATGTTTTTAAGTAATCACATAACGAATTTTCAACACACTGAGCCATTTCGTTAATCCTTCTTTGGACTGAATTATTGCTCAGCGGATTTCTTTTCGTGATGTCGAAACCTTGTTTGTGCAAAAGAGTGCTTATCACATCACTTACAGCTGGTAAAATAAGTTCTTCAGTTTTCGTGTGGGGCTTTCCAGACTTTGCAATCAATAAAAAAAAATGTTATAAGACGCATGCAGTACATTGTCATCTCACTTATAAGTTGTCCCTATGAGTTGTTGAAGTGATGGTGTTTTCAAATATGTTTCTTGGACTGTTTCAAAAAATCGTTAAATCTTTATCTTTTTTATCACTATGGATTTTCATTAAATGTTCCTTAAGCTTGGAAGGTTGCATAGAATCATTCGACAAAGTTTTATTTCCCAGAAGACACATTGGTGAAAATACTATTTCCTGGTAATGAAATAAAACAATACTTCAAATATTCAACACTGTACTGTCTACATTTTTTGTTCGGATCACTCATCTTTTCAAAAGGGCACAAACATATAAGAAAAATTGTATATAAATGTTTTTAATTTGAAACGGTTATTTAACAATTAATTCTCAACTTTTTCAATGGAATGCTGCAGTAAAACCTTTTAGAATTATTTGATGTGAGGCGGAATGATACAATTCTATTTAATTTTTAAAAAAAACAACTTACGATCCCTTTGTGAGTTCTATTTTTGTTTAAAATTAACTTTAAGGTATAACTATATTGAAAATGTGAAACATATTGTTTTCAAAAGATATAAATTGTATCAAATATTAAATATATTTACGTTCAAAAGTAAACTGTCTGATAACAACACAAAATTCAACGTTATCAAAACTTCCAACCAAGAATATTAAACTTGTTTTAGCCTAATATTGGGAAAATTTGTTTATATACTTCGTATCAGCATTACATAAAGATAAATTGTCGATTGAATGTAGGACTCTAAAAAATAATGTCATAATATATTTTAAATATTTTAAAATATTATTTTGCTTTCTCTCTAAAAAGGTGTTTGGTCAAATTTTGAATTAAAAAAAAAGACTTTTTGCTGACTCAATCATGTATTTTTAATCGTCCAATCATATCAAATGTATTATCAATGGAAAGCTGTCGGTAAGTTATAAAAGATAAATATGACTTAGCGACACGTCAAAATTTACCCAACCCTTCAATCATTGTCATTTCCGTTAAAAGATGGTATTTTTATGACCTAGATATAGTATAGGGTCTCCCCCTTTCTCACGCATCAAAATTGACATACCATTCAAATAACCAGCATTTTCATTGGCTACAGCAGTGGAAATGTACTTTTTTCTTTTTCTAGGTCAAACAACTTTATTTTACCCAGGACCTAAAATTCGCTACTACAGTATTCATTGTTCTTTATTTTTATTTCCGTAATAATTGAAAATATAACATAATTTTATTATTTTTAAACTAAACCTTCCGCGGACTCCCTGACGTTGTTCAGGGACCCCCAAATCAATTTTAAATTTCCACGGACCCCCTGAAATGTTCCGCGGACCCCTGGGGGTCCGTAGGGACCACTTTGGGAACCACTGCTGTAGACCATAACAATATTTTCGGCCTGGTCCCCTGGACAAAGTCTTTAGAGCGTAATCTCTCAAGTCAATGGTAACATCCTGAAACATGTCTTGTTCCGCTTCGAAAAGAGCGACTTGAACAAAAAAAAAGACTGTTTAACGTTTAGAGATCTCAGGGTAACGGATCGCCTTTGAAATATTCGTAAATTCACCGTAATTTTACTATAAAGCTATTCACATGTTCGCCGTTTAACAATTCGGTTTTGAGCTATTTTTACGGTGTCGTGTTGAAACTATTCATAAACGGATTGGGTTCGAATGAAAAATGTTTCGAGAAAATATTTGCTTGAATAAATTAGTTTATAGCTGTTTTAGGTATAGAAGATCAGCAAGTTTGTACGGAGCCGTTGGTACAAGCAGATGGTATGTGTTGTTACAAGCAGGTGGTATGTGTTGTTACAAGCAGGGGGTATGTGTTGGTATGGAGCTGTTGGTACAAGCAGCTGGTATGTGTTGGTACAAGCAGGTGGTATGTGTTGTTACAAGCAGGTGGTATGTGTTGGTACAAGCAGGTGGCATGTGTTGGTACAAGCAGGTGGTATGTGTTGTTACAAGCAGGTGGTATGTGTTGGTACAAGCAGGTGGTATGTGTTGGTATTGAGCTGTTGGTACAAGCAGGTGGTATGTGTTGGTACAAGCAGGTGGTATGTGTTGGTATGGAGCTGTTGGTACAAGCAGGTGGTATGTGTTGTTACAAGCAGGTGGTATGTATTGGTACAAGCAGGTGGTATGTGTTGGTATGGAGCTGTTGGTACAAGCAGGTGGTATGTGTTGTTACAAGCAGGTGGTATGTGTTGGTATAAGCAGGTGGCATGTGTTGGTATGGAGCTGTTGGTACAAGCAGGTGGTATGTGTTGGTACAAGCAGGTGGTATGTGTTGGTACAAGCAGGTAGTATGTGTTGTTACAAGCAGGTGGTATGTGTTGGTACAAGCAGGTGGCATGTGTTGGTACAAGCAGGTGTTATGTGTTGTTACAAGCAGGTGGTATGTGTTGGTACAAGCAGGTGGTATGTGTTGGTATGGAGCTGTTGGTACAAGCAGGTGGTATGTGTTGGTACAAGCAGGTGGTATGTGTTGTTACAAGCAGGTGGTATGTGTTGGTACAAGCAGGTGGTATGTGTTGGTATGGAGCTGTTGGTAGAAGCAGGTGGTATGTGTTGGTACAAGCAGGTGGTATGTGTTGGTACAAGCAGGTAGTATGTGTTGGTATGGAGCTGTTGGTACAAGCAGGTGGTATGTGTTGTTACAAGCAGGTAGTATGTGTTGGTATGGAGCTGTTGGTACAAGCAGGTGGTATGTGTTGTTACAAGCAGGTGGTATGTGTTGGTACAAGCAGGTGGCATGTGTTGGTATGGAGCTGTTGGTACAAGCAGGTAGTATGTGTTGTTACAAGCAGGTGGTATGTGTTGGTACAAGCAGGTGGCATGTGTTGGTACAAGCAGGTGTTATGTGTTGTTACAAGCAGGTGGTATGTGTTGGTACAAGCAGGTGGTATGTGTTGGTATGGAGCTGTTGGTACAAGCAGGTGGTATGTGTTGGTACAAGCAGGTGGTATGTGTTGGTATGGAGCTGTTGGTACAAGCAGGTGGTATGTGTTGTTACAAGCAGGTGGTATGTGTTGGTACAAGCAGGTGGTATGTGTTGGTATGGAGCTGTTGGTACAAGCAGGTGGTATGTGTTGGTACAAGCAGGTGGCATGTGTTGGTACAAGCAGGTGGTATGTGTTGGTACAAGCAGGTGGTATGTGTTGGTATGGAGCTGTTGGTACAAGCAGGTGGTATGTGTTGGTACAAGCAGGTGGTATGTGTTGGTACAAGCAGGTAGTATGTGTTGGTATGGAGCTGTTGGTACAAGCAGGTGGTATGTGTTGGTACAAGCAGGTGGTATGTGTTGTTACAAGCAGGTGGTATGTGTTGGTACAAGCAGGTGGCATGTGTTGTTACAAGCAGGTGGTATGTGTTGGTATGGAGCTGTTGTTACAAGCAGGTGGTATGTGTTGTTACAAGCAGGTGGTATTTGTTGGTACAAGCAGGTGGCATGTGTTGGTACAAGCAGGTGGTATGTGTTGTTACAAGCAGGTGGTATGTGTTGGTATGGAGCTGTTGGTACAAGCAGGTGGTATGTGTTGGTACAAGCAGGTGGTATGTGTTGGTATGGAGCTGTTGGTACAAGCAGGTGGTATGTGTTGTTACAAGCAGGTGGTATGTGTTGGTACAAGCAGGTGGTATATGTTGGTATGGAGCTGTTGGTACAAGCAGGTGGTATGTGTTGTTACAAGCAGGTGGTATGTGTTGGTAAAAGCAGGTGGTATGTGTTGGTAAAAGCAGGTGGTATGTGTTGTTACAAGCAGGTGGTATGTGTTGGTAAAAGCAGGTAGTATGTGTTGTTACAAGCAGGTGGTATGTGTTGGTACAAGCAGGTGGTATGTGTTGTTACAAGCAGGTGGTATGTGTTGGTACAAGCAGGTGGTATGTGTTGTTACAAGCAGGTGGTATGTGTTGGTATGGAGCTGTTGGTACAAGCAGGTGGTATGTGTTGTTACAAGCAGGTGGTATGTGTTGGTACAAGCAGGTGGTATGTGTTGGTATGGAGCTGTTGGTACAAGCAGGTGGTATGTGTTGTTACAAGCAGGTGGTATGTGTTGGTACAAGCAGGTGGTATGTGTTGTTACAAGCAGGTGGTATGTGTTGGTACAAGCAGGTGGTATGTGTTGTTACAAGCAGGTGGTATGTTTTGGTATGGAGCTGTTGGTACAAGCAGGTGGTATGTGTGGTTACAAGCAGGTGGTATGTGTTGGTACAAGCAGGTGGTATGTGTTGGTACAAGTAGATGGTATGTGTTGGTACAAGCAGGTGGTATGTGTTGGTACAAGAAGGTGGTATGTGTTGTTACAAGCAGGTGGTATGTGTTGGTTCAAGCAGGTGGTATGTGTTGGTACAAGCAGGTGGTATGTGTTGGTACAAGTAGGTGGTATGTGTTGGTATGGTATGTAACATCTGGGGTCTGTGTCTGGCTTAGTCCAACAGCATACGGTCAGCCTTAAACTTTAGCCCGTGCTTCTTCATCTGACCTTCTTCAAACATCTTGTTTTATTTCACCTTCTTCAACTGTCTTTTTTTATCTTAACTTCTTCGTCTTTCTTCACCTGACCTTCTTCATCTGACCTTATTAACTGTCCTCTGTTTTCCTTTCATATGCCCTCCTTTAACTTCTTTATCTTCTAAACCTGTTGTTACGACCCCCCCCCCACGCCACACACATCCGACTACCCGTACCCCAATGTTAGTGACTTGCTACATTACACTAGACAACAAACACTCTACCAATCAAATTCATTTCTTGCCCGCTTTGTCTCTCAAGTTTTGGTCTATCGCAACTAATCATGAAACTAACACCATAATACCCCTGGCTTGTAATTCATATCTGTACCAGCAAACCGCCAAATCAATACAATGGCTGAGATTTTAAGAATGTCATCAACAACTCATGTTTAAAACTGTGAACAATGTTTTTAATGCGTATTGGGGAAAATGCATTGTTAGAATTCGCGAATTTTTAAATGATATTTTTAAAGAAAAGTTAGACAGGACAGTAGCCTGTCAACACACTGTCACTGGTTTTATGCATCAAACACTGACCAAAGGCTGACCAAACACTGATGAAGCAAAAGTTTGAATCAGGGCTTTTCAATCATCAAAATACTCGGTGACACCCTTCGCGTTAGACACCCTTCGCGTTAGACACCTTTCGCGTTAGACACCCCATCGTCGTTAGTGCGAACATAATTTGTCAATCTCTCTTCTAAACGAAAACTCACTTTCACAATTTGGGGATTTCTCTTCTCAATCACAACTCTCTTGTACACTTTGAAGACATCTCTTCTTAACCACGCATCTCTGTACATATGGGTACGACCAGTACTAACGGCCATGTCTGCCAAGTCTTTTCAATAACCTTTTCCGTAAAATAATCTATTCTAACAAAAAAGCAGTTTTTAAGACCTGGAGGGCCACATATTTCAATAGCGAGACCCTAAGATTGAACCTCGGACGTAACGGAACAATAACGTTACCTTGGACACCATGTTTATTTAAAGAATGTACTGGGTGACCTCTTATTGACACTGATCGTAGTTTGGCAGGAGGATATTCTAATATAGACACCGTTTCTTTCGCAGCGTTCACTCTCTTATCAAATAAAGTTCTCTGCTTTTTTACGTCAGGGGAAATTGCTGCATTCTTTAGCACGGGTCTTTCTATAATCCTTTCTTGTCATTTGCTTGCAATTCTCTCACGTGACTTAAAGACTATCTCTCGTCTGCTGCTACTCAATTCTATGTTCATAATACGGGAAGTTTGAAACGAGTCTCTCTCACTTTTTTTTCCACAGTCTCACTTTTTTTCCTATATATTAAATAAATCTTTTCATTAGGTTTTCTTTCATTCCCCCCCCCTCCCCCCAGAATTATTACATTTTATTGTTATGTTAAATTTTTAAATTAAAAAAATGTTTTCTGATATTTTCCCGTCTTGTTATATCCGTTCTGTGTGCTTCCTGTCTCTATTTTTCGTTACTCTCAGAATTCCAGTCATATTTTCTCCACCCCCTCACTAAAATCACACATTCCTCGCCCCTGGCACACTCACATTCATGTCTACAGCACAACCACAAATTTAATCATTCAAAAAGTTTTTTTTAATATTTTTTTTTAAAAATTTAAATAAACATTGATTGTATATATTAAATAAACATTGATTGTATATATTAAATAAACATTGATTGTATATATTAAATAAACATTGATTGTATATATTAAATAAACATTGATTGTATATATTAAATAAACATTGATTGTGTATATTAAATCAGATACATACAGAAATCAACAGTACATTAAAAAATCAACAAAAAGAAAAAAAACAAAAACAAATAAAACATAAAAATATTAAAAAAATTAGAAGACATTTGTCACACAAAAGGCATTTCATTTGTTTTAATTAATTTTTTTTTGAAAATTATGAAAATCCCGAAAATCCCGGAATTTATTTGAGATCTCGAATGTACACAAACCTGGTGTTTAGACAAGTGAAGACATGACGTCACAGGGCTCAGAGTCATGAGAGCTTCTACGAAGTTTCTATTCTGATATGAAAACATAAATTTCTGGTAGTAGTTTTGGTCAACAAATGAAATAAGTGGCACATGTCCAACCAGGCACAGCAAATCGTAGCTGTGGTCAGCAATCTTTTTTTGTCCACTCTCAGTGGTCATCGCTGAAAGAGACCAAGTGGGAAAGCCACTATGTTGGTGGATATCTGGTTAAGTTAATGATAATTAGTGGGTGAGACTGCATTCAGGCGAGGACAAAGGAATATATTAAACCTGACGTAAACCTGACAAACGTATAAAAGACGAACTTAGCAGCGATCTTCACTCTGAGCGTATATTAAACAGACGCTTCCTGTTGCATTTTGTTCTTTTGTTGAAGATTTGCAGACGACACGTTAGTTAAATTATTGTCTCTTTCAGGTTTACCCCAGAATGGTTAAATGGCTTTCTCCAACATGGATTAATGGCTTATTCCCACATAGTTCAATGGCTTATTTCCACATGGTTTAATGGCTTGCTGCCACACTGTTTGACGGTTTACTTCTTAATTATTTAATAGCTTACTCCCACATGGTTTAATGGCTTACTCCCGCATGGTTCAATGGCTTATTCCCGCATGGTTCAATGGCTTACTCCCGCATGGTTTAATGGCTTACTCCCGCATGGTTCAATGGCTTATTCCCACATGGTTTAATGGCTTACTCCCACATGGTTCAATGGCTTATTCCCACATGGTTTAATGGCTTGCTGCAACATGGTTTAATGGCTTATTCCCGCATGGTTTAATGGCTTACTCCCACATGGTTTAATGGCTTATTCCCACATGATTAAATTGCTTTCTTGCATTGTTTGAACACGTTAGAATATTTAACCTTATCCACAAAGTAAGGCACTCTTACATGTAAACAGCAAAATACTTACGTAAAAAATTGCATTGAAATATAAAAAAACCCATTGAGATGCAACCACAAAGTGTTGTAAATATTTTACCCAAAACCAGTGTTAAAAATGATCTATGCAAACATATATTACAAGAAATATACACTTTGTGTGCGTGTGTAATCATTTACACATTTTGACTTCTTGTATAATAGATGGCTTACTTTTCAGGCTTGGCGTGTATGAAAGTAAATTTTGGATCTCTCAACAACGTCACCCCGACCTTTCTAGCACATATACCAGTGATGTACACGTCATCCAGCCAGATCGGCTTGACCCTCAGCGCCGCCTGGTACAGCAGCGACACCGACGTCAGTGGATACCCCAGCAACCCACCGAGCGCGAACGGTGGATACGCCGGATCTGGATACTCCTGCACCGGCATGTGGTACTTGCCCCGCTTCCGTGCGGGCTTCCAGTCGTCCTTCACGACTCCGATGACGAACTCCGCGTGCTCCCGGCTCTTCCGACGCATGACGGAGACGATCTCTGCTACGTTCACCACCACGTCATCGTCCGTGCGGATGACGTAGGTCGCGCGCATGCAGTTGGTCACCGCCCATCTCAGCATGGACACGGCCTTGAGGCGGATGTTTTTGTAGACGTCGAGAAACTTCTCCTGGACAATGTCCCCGTGATTTCGGAACTCGTCGTCGATGTGCGCCTGTTGGAGCGCCCAAACGTCGCAGCACTCCGGAGTGCCCGTGAAGAACAACATCTTGGCGTTGTTGGAAGGATCACTGACGTAGGCGCCTATCGGCCCCTTCCTCACGCGATCCCGTTTCCCAGAGTTCCCCGGAGCAGACGGGATGACAAAAAGAACTTCCAGTGGCATGCTGACCGCGCATGCGTGGATCGGGTTGTGGATGAAGTTGAAATCGTGTTGGTTGATGACGGGTTGGGACAGGAAGTGAGTTAAATTCTTTTTGAATTCAATCTCCGCTGTCAATGCGTCATCAGTGCTGTTAGAACGTGTCGGCCCGTTAGCGCTAGCCGTCTTAGTGTCTGACGGCTTGAGTTTCACTTCCGGGTCAGTTTGAGTTGTGTCAACACGCACAGAATTTTGAGTTAACGCAGAGTTTGAGCTTGACCCCTCAAGATGACCCTTGACCCCCGTAGCACCGAAACCTTGTAAAGTGACCGTCGTCAGCATCAAGGTGACCATGAACTTGGCACTCCGGTGGTAAGCTCTGGCCATTCTCACGTATTCTGTTGTTGTTGGGACAAAATATCTAGATTACTGAATGGAATTAGTCACCTCCCTAACAAACATTATCATGATTACTGAATGGAATTAGTCACCTCCCTAACAAACATTATCATGATTACTGAATGGAATTAGCCACCTCCCTAACAAACATTATCATGATTACTGAATGGAATTAGTCACCTCCCTAACAAACATTATCATGATTACTGTATGGAATTAGTCACCTCCCTAACAAACATTATCATGATTACTGAATGGAATTAGCCACCTCCCTAACAAACATTATCATGATTACTGAATGGAATTAGCCACCTCCCTAACAAACATTATCATGATTACTGAATGGAATTAGTCACCTCCCTAACAAACATTATCATGATTACTGAATGGAATTAGTCAACTCCCTAACAAACATTATCATGATTACTGAATGGAATTAGCCACCTCCCTAACAAACATTATCATGATTACTGAATGGAATTAGCCACCTCCCTAACAAACATTATCATGATTACTGAATGGAATTAGTCACCTCCCTAACAAACATTATCATGATTACTGAATGGAATTAGTCAACTCCCTAACAAACATATCATGATTCCTGAATGGAATTAGTCACCTCCCTAACAATCATTATCATATTACTGAATGGAATTAGTCACCTTCCTAACAAATATTATCATGATTACTGAATGGAATTAGTCACCTCCCTAACAAACATTATCATGATTACTGAATGGAATTAGCCTCCTCAATAAAAAACATTATCATGATTACTGAATGGAATTAGTCACCTCCCTAACAATCATTATCATATTACTGAATGGAATTAGTCACCTTCCTAACAAATATTATCATGATTACTGAATGGAATTAGCCACCTCCCTAACAAACATTATCATGATTACTGAATGGAATTAGCCACCTCCCTAACAAACATTATCATGATTACTGAATGGAATTAGTCACCTCCCTAACAAACATTATCATGATTACTGAATGGAATTAGCCACCTGAATAAAAAACATTATCATGATTACTGAATGGAATTAGCCACCTCCCTAACAAACATTATCATGATTACTGAATGGAATTAGCCACCTCCCTAACAAACATTATCATGATTACTGAATAGAATTAGCCACCTCTCTAACAAACATTATCATGATTACTGAATGGAATTAGCCACCTCCCTAACAAACATTATCATGATTACTGAAGGGAATGTGCCACCTCCCTTACAAATATTATCATGATTACTGAATGGAATTAGCCACCTCCCTAAGATACATTATCATGATTACTGAATGGAATTAGCCACCTCCCTAACAAACATTATCATGATTACTGAATGGAATTAGCCACCTCCCTAACAAACATTATCATGATTACTGAATGGAATTAGTCACCTCCCTAACAAACATTATCATGATTACTGAATGGAATTAGCCACCTCAATAAAAAACATTATCATGATTACTGAATGGAATTAGCCACCTCCCTAACAAACATTATCATGATTACTGAATGGAATTAGCCACCTCCCTAACAAACATTATCATGATTACTGAATAGAATTAGCCACCTCTCTAACAAACATTATCATGATTACTGAATGGAATTAGCCACCTCAATAAAAAACATTATCATGATTACTGAATGGAATTAGCCACCTCCCTAACAAACATTATCATGATTACTGAATGGAATTAGCCACCTCCCTAACAAACATTATCATGATTACTGAATAGAATTAGCCACCTCTCTAACAAACATTATCATGATTACTGAAGGGAATGTGCCACCTCCCTTACAAATATTATCATGATTACTGAATGGAATTAGCCACCTCCCTAAGATACATTATCATGATTACTGAATGGATTTAGTCACCTCCCTAAAAAACCATAATATAAGACTTTTCGTTGTTAGTTGCAGGTCCATTATTAGTCACGTGAGTCTAGTCTCGGTCTGTTGTTTTCATGACACTCTTGGTACCATTTGAGGATGGCTGGATGTCTGACATAATAAAACAGTTTAACGTTCAACGATTTATCACAGCCTCAGCCCCCCCCCCGCCGCACCCATTCTTTAATTTATGATGGTGATGATAGAAGTGTACATGTCATGTAGGGGCTGACCCGAGGACATTGTGTCAAGACGCACCACTAAAGCCTGGTATACGACTCTCAACTCCTCAATTAAAAAAACAATTACCAGGCCTTATCAAATTGATGCAATAAAACGCTTCATATATTTGAACATAACGCTTTGGCATTGAGTAACATATCGACATTTTAAAGAATACATTTACCATTTTTTTGATGTACCATAACAAAGTAAATCATATACATACCGATAGCAGAAATATAATTTCTATAATTGCCTTAGACACGTCTAATTTAAAAATAATTTAATGTTTACTTTAAACAGAACAACTTTAACTTTAAACTAACAAATTTAACTTTAAATACAACTACTTTAACTTTAAACACAGCTACTTTAAACAGAACTGCTTAAAATTTAAACCTAACTACTTAATACTTTAAACCTAACTACTTAATACTTTAAACCTAACTACTTAATACTTTAAACCTAACTACTTAATACTTTAAACCTAACTACTTAATACTTTAAACCTAACTACTTAATACTTTAAACCTAACTACTTAATACTTTAAACCTAACTACTTAATACTTTAAACCTAACTACTTAAAATGTAAACCTAACTACTTAATACTTTAAACCTAACTACTTAATACTTTAAACCTAACTACTTAATACTTTAAACCTAACTACTTAATACTTTAAACCTAACTACTTAATACTTTAAAAAGAAATACTTAATACTTTAAACCTAACTACTTAATACTTTAAACCTAACTACTTAATACTTTAAACCTAACTACTTAATACTTTAAACCTAACTACTTAATACTTTAAACCTAACTACTTAATACTTTAAACCTAACTACTTAATACTTTAAACCTAACTACTTAATACTTTAAACCTAACTACTTAATACTTAAAACCAACCTACTTAATACTTTAAACCTAACTACTTAATACTTTAAACCTAACTACTCAATACTTTAAACCTAACTACTTAATACTTTATAAAGAAATACTTAAACTTTATACACGACTTTAACATAATTAATGAAACTCTAGCCTTAAACAGAACTCTAGGCTGAACATTTTAATTTTCTAAACTATTTACATCTGGCAATAAACACGACCAGAAACAATCTTAAAATAATTACTAATCCTTTGCTATGACCTCTAAGCACACCAACCAACTAACGGGTCCATTGTTACTGTCAACAGTTCGTGTCCTACCACATGATCCTCTTAACCGGCCAGTCGCATTAAACACACGAATTACCTACGTCACACCAGCCATCAATTTCTCCAAGAACACCAAGACTCACATTGTGTATCTACTTCTGATCTACACATTACTTCTTGATGTGTTGTACACCGCAAGTTCTTGCAACAGCTCCTCTTTCCTGTGACCAGCACCGTGGGACGTTTTGTTGTTTGTATTGTGCGCCACGCCGTGGAGGCAAAGGGAGACTACACACGTTATTATTAAAATGTACTTCAGAAAAGTTATATTTCCTGGTTTGTTCCTTAACGCGAAAACCGATGAACTAAGATGAGAATTTGTTAGCTTGCACTCATAGAAGATATTTTATTAACATAGATATCTTAATTGTTTATTCCATCAATCAGCAATAAAGTTAAAGTAACCTGTTTTAGAAAGAAATTAATACCAATTAGAGATATTTTGTGAAATCAGACTAATGCTTATTAAATTTTAGATCCCTCCAGCCCTTGTCATAAAACTGTCAACACTACGTCACCAATTACTTCTATCACTCCACCAATATCACATATTGGGAAGGTTACTTTATAATTCAGCGGTTCCCAGCCTGTGGGCCACGACCACCTCTTCTTGTGGGTCGCGTCGGGTGTTTTGGGGGTCGCCAAATGTCGACTAAAAATATTAACTATAATGCACATTTGCTCTATTTTGTAAAAACATTATTGAAAATGACTTATTTAAATTTCATGGGGGGGTTTGCGGGTTCACATTGGCTTTTATAAAAGTTTGGGAACCACTGCTTTTGATTATATAGAAAATTATTACTGCACTATTATTTTTTTGATAATTTAATTATTATTATTTCCCTTGTATTATTATTATTCTTTCCCTTGTATTATTGTTATTATCATTTCCCTTGTATTATTATTAAGTAGTGCAGAAGTCCAACAAGCCAAGACTTGAACTGGAGCCCCCAGGGACAACGAAAGAGAGACAGACCACTAACCAATAGTCAACGAAATGCGGAGGAGTGCATCAAGAAATTTCTTTATCCTGAGGGTGTGCTGGCAAGATTGAACCAGGATAGAGATGCCGCTCCGCGATGATAAAAAAAGAAGAAAAACATGACAAATTATGGCATACTGTCACAGGGGCACATACTGTCACAGGGACACATACTGTCACAGGGACACACACTGTCACCGGGACACAATCGTCAACCTGCTCCAAGTTCTCTTGGTACACCTGATAAGTACTCAATGTCCAGATGGTAACCTAATAAGTACTCACTGTCCAGATGGTACACCGTATAGTACTCACTGTCCAGATGGTACGCCTAATAAGTACTCCCTGTCAGAATGGCACACCTGATAAGCACTCACTGCCCAGATTGTATACCTGATATGTACTCACTGCCAGATGGTACATCTGATAATTACTCACTGTCAAGATGGTACACCTAATAAGTACTCCCTGTCAGAATGGCACACCTGATAAGTACTCACTGCCAAATGGTACACCTGATAAGTACTCACTGTCACGATGGTACGCCTGATAAATACTTCCTGTCAGAGGGTTAACCTGATAAGTACTCACTACCAGATGGTAAACCTGATAAGTACTCACTACCAGATGGTACACCTGATGATGACACACTACCAGATGGTACAACTGATGATGACTCACTACCGGATGGTACACCTGATAAGTACTCACTGCCAGATGGTACACCTGATAAGTACTCACTACCAGATGGTACACCTGATGATGACTCACTGTCCAGACTGCTTCTTATTCAAATTGATACATAACTTATTATTTGTCTCACTGGATGTGATAAGTTGGTCTCACTTAATGTGATAAGTTGGTATCACTTGATGTGATAAGTTGGTCTCACTTGATGTGATAAGTTGTTCTCACCTGATGTGATAAGTTTGTCTCACTTGATGTGATAAGTTGGTTTCACTTGGTGTGATAAGTTGGTATCACTTGATGGGATAAGTTGGTCTCACTTGATGTGATAAGGTCGGCTCCATGGATGTGATAAGTTTGGCTCTATGGCTGTGATAATTTTGCCTCACTAAATGTGATAATTGTGTTTCACTGGATGTGATAAGTTTGTCTCACTAAATGTGATACGTTTTGTTATGGCTTAGTTTAGTGAGACAATTTAAGATATGTTTTAATTTTGATTCGACAGTAAAAGTAATCAAAAATGATAAAATGTAATATATTTGTTTATATTTTTGTCTGGAATCAAAGTCGAAATTTTTGAAGCCCATTAAAAACTTAATGCACAAGGAGTGTTAAATCGATCAAGACTTGAGAATCACTTTTTGGTATGAATGCTATTTTATTTTTTTAAGATCTGTAAAATGATTTTCATTACTGTTACTGTTGTTGCTTAGTGTTTTGAGATTAAACGATGAAGATTTGAAAAACAACTGACATCTCTACACACAACACATCAATACACACAACACATCTCTACACACAACACATCTCTACACACAACACACATCACTACACACAACACATCTCTACACACAACACATCTCTACACACAACACATCTCTACACACAACACATCTCTACACACAACTCATCTTTACACACAACACATCTCTACACACAACACATTACTACACACAACACATCACTACACACAACACATCTCTACATACACAACACATCACTACACACAACACATCTCTACACACAATACATCTCCACACACAACACATCTCCACAAACAGCTCATATCTACACACACAGCACATCTCCGCACACAACACATCTCCGCACACAACATATCTCCACACACAACACATCTCCACACAGCACATCTGCACACACAAAACATCTCCACACAACACATCTCCACACACAGCACATCTCCACACACAGCACATCTCCACACACAGCACATCTCCACACACAACACATCTCCACACACAACACATCTCCACACACAGCACATCTCCACACACAAAATATCTCCACACACAACACATCTCCACACATAACACATCTCCACACACAGCACATCTCCACACACAAAACATCTCCACACACAACACATCTCAACACACAACAAATCTCCACACACAGCACATCTCCACACACAACACATCTCATCACACAGCACATCTCCACACACAACACATCTCCACATACAGCACATCTCCACACACAAGATATCTCCACACACAGCACATCGCCACACACAGCACATCTCCACACACAACACATCTCCACACACAGCACATCTCCACACACAACACATCTCCACACACAGCATATCTCCGCACACAACACATCTCCGCACACAACATATCTCCACACACAACACATCTCCACACACAACACATCTCCACACACAAAACATCTCCACACACAACACATCTCCACACACAGCACATCTCCACACATAGCACATCTAGACACACAACACATCTCCACACACAGCACATCTCCACACACAGCTCATATCTACACACAACACATCTCCACACAACACATCTCCACACACAACACATCCCCACACATAAAACATCTCAACACACAACACATCGCCACACACAGCACATCTCCACACACATCACATCTCCAAACACAACATATATCCACACACAACACATCTCCACACACAGCCCATCTCCACACATAAAACATCTCCACACACAACACATCTCTACACACAACACATCTCCACACATATCACATCTCGACACACAACACATCTCCACACATACAGCATATCTCCACACACACCACATCTCCACACACAGCTCATATCTACACACAGCACATCTCCACACACAAAACATCTCCACACACAGCACATCTCCGCACACAACTCATCCCCGTACACAGCTCATATCTACACACATCATATCTCCACACACAGCACATCTCCACACACAGCACATCTCCACACACAGCACGTCTCCACACACAAAACATCTCCACACACAACACATCTCCACACACAAAACATCTCCACACACAACACATCTCCACACACAGCACATCTCCACACATAACACATCTCCACAAACACCACATACAACACATCTCCACACACAACACATCTCCACACACAGCATATCTCCACACACACCACATCTCCATACACAGCTCATATCAACACACATACCATCTCCACACACAGCACATCTCCACACACAGCAGATCTCCGCACACAACACATCTCCGCACTCAACATATCTCAACACACAACACATCTCCACACACAACACATCTCCACACACAGCACATCTCCACACAAAACATCTCCACACACAACCCATCTCCACACACAGCACATCTCCACACACATCACATCTCCACACACACCACATCTCCACATACAAAACATCTCCGCATACATGGCTTCGATCTTTTCCAGTTTCCAACGACAAGATACGTATCAAGGAGACAAGCTTACCAAGTATTTTGATGAAAATACTGAAATATTTTATTAAATAAATATAATTTATATCACACAGTGCCTTGAGATACCAGCTTGGTATATCAAAATGTAAACAGTTTTATTTCAAAATAATTTAAAATGTCTCATATTGCCTTGAAAAATAAGATAAAGAGATTTCAAAAACAACAAAGGGGATGAAATGAAAAATAAACTTTTAAAAATTGAAGGATTATGTCCCTTTCACAGAAGTTTAGTTTCGTCATTGAACACCATCCGTGACGACGGAAACCTAAAATGTTAGAGTTTGACAAAGACGAAAGATTTAAATGTTTGTATAAAGGCCATCAGAATCATCAGATTCACCTAAAAAATGAGGGAAAAAAGTACGTCAATTTAAACAGGACATGTACCTAATATCTTTCTTAATTAGAAATATTTAAAGTTCTTTTATTTTTTAATTTTTAAATTGTAATCTTTCAGAATCGTCCTTGTCAGAACTTGGTTATAAATTTCAAAGTTTTCAAGACGAAAAGATTTAATTACTCTTAAAAATGTGTTGTTCTTTTTTTCTTTCATTTAGTTTTTCTTTACTTACAGGTATTTTATCAAACGAGATAACTAGAATTAAACCATGCCCCCAAAACAATAATAATAATATTAAATAATAATAATAATAAATAATAATAATAATAATAACAATAATAATAATAATAATAACAATAATAATAATAATAGTAATAATAATACTACTAATAATAATAAAATAATAATAATAATAACTAAATAACGGTCTGGTGGCAAGTGAATGCTGCACAGGCCACGGCTATGAGGGTTCCACGAATTACCCAGCCGCCTTTATTTCCCTAACTAGTGTTAGGTACCCATTCGGAGCTGGTTGAACTCAGGGACGCCCTAGGCCCCGGGAACAAATCCTTGCCTGCATATGGTTCTTATCACAGTAAAAAATTTAAATAGAATTCAAATGCAATGAAATGCAAAAGTATAAGAGGGACGGACTTCATGTAAAATTATCGCATTCAGAAGTGCACATAACAATTTTAGACTGTATATATATACAAGTGCCAATAACAATTTCAGACTGTATATATATTTCATATTGATAATATTCATGTGGGACGGATTTTTGGCGTTAGGGGCCGTCCATAAATGACATCACGCGATTTTGGCCGATTTTTACCCCTGCTCGTCACAAAAATGAAGACCCCAACCTCTCCATTATGACGTCATAATGTGTTGAACACACACCCCCCCCCCTAAAAGCTGTATTTTCTATACGAAAATGAGCTTGTTTCAAATCACTTATTTTGCCATTTCAGTATGCATGTATTTAGTGTAAGGCTGCACTCTAATATCGTAACATGCGTGAAGCCCATGTAAAACTTCATTAAATAAATTTTAAACAATCAAGTATTTAAGGGGAACTTTTATGTTCATATTCGCGTTTTGATTTGACGTCACATTTCTTAAACATCCCCTCCCTCTCGTCACACTTCGTCACAAATGATCGACCCCCTTCCCCCCAAGGAGCGTGACATCATTTATGGACGGCCCCTTATACAGTAAATAAATAGTGCAAAAACAGCACTTTACCCGAATGTGAAATACATGTATAAAAATGTATAGACGTATAAAGCCATGTATAGACTTGTTAAAAAGTGGTAACCTAAACAAATATTTTTAATTTTTCGTTTGCTAAAGAGTAGTGAGTGGTCTTATAAGTACATTGTACTGTCTTTTATATTGTACTGTCTTTAATATTGCTCTAACTTTTTTCTTAAAATTCTGTAATTTAAAAATAAAAAAAGTTCTGTCCTTTTTGTATTTTCAGTCTTGTGTATTTTAATCTCAGGTAAGTATTTCTCTGTCTTTTATAATGGAGTGTCTTTTTTTTTATTGCTCTGTCTTCTTTAAATGTTTTGTCTTTTTCTAACATTCTGTCTTCTTTTATTGCTCTGTCCTTAAAACTATTATTATTTTGCGTTATGTTCTATAATATAAGAAAGTATTTCCGTCATTTTTATATTGATAGCTCATTTATTTTAGCCCCCCAAACTTTTATGCAATGTGAATTCAATTTCAAATAAAAGTTCCGTCATATAATCATTAAAAAACATTCTTGTTGATATATAATGTGTTGTAGCAGACGGAGCAGTTTATTTTACACATTAAACTTTTACTAATTAGATTTCATGATACATAAAGCAAAATGATATTTAAATATGTTTTAATAAATAATCATAAATATAATGAAATAAAAATCATTGTAAATTTTAAAAAAAATCAATATAAAATTCCGTCATGCAATAGCAAATATTGCGCACCAAACACGGTTGTAATATTTGTAGAAATATCATGAACTGCAGGTATCGGGAATTTTATCTGAGTTATTTATAGTAGCGTTATTTTTGCAAACACACAGTAAATGGTAGATCTAGGGGTTTTCATAGCTTGATAGCTAATCAAATACAAGGAAAGATTTCTGTTTATACACAAATGAAAATCTGAAAAAAATGATTAACATTGATATTGCCTTCAATGATTGAGCGATGAATGAGTGATGATTGAGTGATGAGTGATTGATGAGTGAGTGATGATTGAGTGATGAGTGATTGATGAATGATTGATGAGAAATTGATGATTGAGTGATGAGTGAGTGATGAGTGAGTGATGAGTGATTGATGAGTGAGTGATGAGTGAGTGATGATTAAGTAATGAATAATTGATCACTCAAAGAATTTATCTGTCTCAATGTCATGAAGAATATTTTTTTTAAATGATGAATGTAACACTCGTTATATTAACGTGTTTTTAAAAAAATATATTAAAATACGTTTTTAAAAAAAAGCATACCTATTTAAAAAAATAAGACTTGGTATTTTATGAAATTGAATGTTATCATAATTTACGTGATTGCTTTCATTTGCAGCAGTGTGGACACATTAGCAAAACCTGAGAGCAAGTTAATTGTGTTTAAAAATAACATCAAATTCATACTTAAGTGTGTCGAGACATCAGATGACTGATACTTGCATACAAACAAATATATTTCATCGTCATTTAACTCATTTCTATATTTCCCCAATTTATATTATGTGACTCAAATCTAATTACATTATTTCTTTTCCAAAGTGTTCCATCGTTTGTTGAAGATCAAGCTATCCAGTAAAAAATTCATATGTTAATTTCATCAATACCGTAGACGTACACATAAATGATCGTCTTAACTGAAAACGATTATTAACATTTGGAATTCAATATTTTGAGTGTCAACAAAGATCAACAATGTCAACACGGATCACAATGTCAAGTCGGATCAGCAATGTCAAGTCGGATCAACAATGTCAACAAAGATCAACAATGTCAACAAAGATCAACAATGTCAAAAGTATCAATAAATCCAACAAATCTTGATCAGTAATAACAACTTCTTCTTGGTCAACATTACTAGCTATACCTGAATTATTATTGCAAATTAACCTGGAAAAACATAAATAAGTACACCTGGATCATCATTACACTAATATACCTGCATACCACTATACTAAGTGCACCTGGGTACACACTTTTCTTAATGTACACCTCAATCAGCATTGTTAAACGCATCTGGATCACAACTATACTAATACACCTGGATACCATAACTAAACACACCTGGCTGAACATTTCTAGCGACAATTCTATCTTCCGTTCTGGACAAACCGTACTAAATAACGTGGAAAAATGGTACTAAGTACACCTGGACTAACAGTACTAAATACACATGAATCAACCTTACTAAATACACTTTGACAAACAGTACTAAATTCACCTTGACTAATAGTACTAAATACAGCTGAATCATTAGTAATAAATACACCTGGACAAACAGTAATAAATACACGTGGATTAACAGTAATAAATATACCTGGACAAACAGTACTAAATACACATTGACAAATAGTACTTAACACACCTTCTTCAATAGTACTAATTACAACTGGACAAACAGTATTAAATACACATGGACTAACAGTACTAAATACACCTAGACAAGAAGTACTATTCATACCACAAGGAACACCAGGTAACTACATATCTACCAAGTCATTACAACGAATACACTAAACACGACCAAAATTATCCTATAACACCCGTATTAACACGCTGTTCTAAAGCTTGACCACCACTGACCACTAGAACTACACCCGCATTGACACGCTAATCTACAGCTTGATCAGCACTGACCACTCTAACTCTACCAACGGACCATGTTAGTCCTGCTTTGTTCATGACACGGTAAACACTAGTTGCAAACCATATCACTTACAAACTTTCACGGACCCGTTTTTGTTGTTTTTGTTAAAGAAGTTTGCAACTTAAACTTAATTAAACATATTATGTTTAAACATAATTAAACATAGTTAAACATAATTCTTGGGCTCATACATATATATGTAGATTTAGATAGACAGACGGGCGGAAAAAAAAACAGACAGACCGAGAGACGGACGGACGGATGGGCCAATGGACGGAGAGAAACACACACTGACAGGCAACACTATATCTGTTGATATGTCTATTAGAACAAAACATCTTGTATATTGCCTAATTGTAATGAGCAGTAAACAAACAAATTTGAATTTATCAAAGTTTGGTGAATGTCTCTAATTATCCACGTGAAGATGAGTGCTCCAACGTTTTAATTCTTTTTTTTCCAAGCTAATCGTTAGCAGAAGCGTTTACTTTCCATAATGTTACCGATTACTCAATAAGGTAAAGAATGTTACTCAGGCGGGGCGACCTACGTCTCATCGGTGCCATGTTTGAAAGTAAAGTCCGTGTGATTCAGTAACGGCACGTCCACGTGACGTGAGCAGATGCCAGTGATGAACACGTCATCCAGCCAGATCGGCTTGACCCTCAGCGCCGCCTGGTAAAGCAGCGACACCGTGGACAGCGGATAACCCAATAATCCACCGAGGGCGAATGTCGGATACGTGGAGTTCGGATACTCGCTCTCGCTGATGGCGTACTTGTTGTAGATCTTACTCGTGTTTCTAACGGGCTCCCAGCCCAACTTCGTACTTCCTATTATGAAATCTGAGTAATCCTCACCTTTTAATTTGACCACAGGCACGATCGTTGAAATATTCACCTCGATGTCGTCATCCACTCGAATAACGTACTTGGCATTTTGACAATGGTTGACCGCCCACCTCAGCATGCCAACAGCCTTGAGCCGTATCAACTTGTAAACATCCTCGAAGTTCTCCTGAACGATGTCGCCGTAACTGTTAAACTCCTCGTCGATCCTCGCCTGGATTACCGATGACTCGTTTCCGCAGGGCGGGCGCCCGATAAAGAATAAGAGGGTGGCGTTGTTCTCCGGCGCACGCGCGAACTGACCCGTGGGGCCCTTTCTGACGCTCTGCCGCTTCTCGAAGTTTTCCGGCGCGGACGGGACGACCAGAAGCACTTCGGGCTTTTTCATTGCGCATGCCTTGACGTTGTTGTGGATGTAGTCGAAGTTGTGGTTGTTGATGATTGGCTGGCTCAGGAATGCGATGACGGATCTCTTAGCTCTGAGCTCTGCCTTAAGCTCCTCGTTGTCCATCAGCAGATCTTCGGCGGTCAGATTTCGCTGTGACGTCAACGACTTGTCGGGCAGGAAGCGTTTCTTTGGATGACGTTCCCGCTCCGTCAGGGGCCCGCCCTGGGGCCTCGGCTGTAGCAGGCAGTAAGCAGGGAATACCATCGTCATCAGGATCAAAGTCAACTTCACGTTCCTCCTCTTCAGATGCTTCCTGGAGAGGGAGTTTGGAATTAAATTAAGGGAAATAGCAAGCATGCAACTTGGAATAGCGAGATGCACGTGCGTGCTTTTAACGGCCTAATTTTACCAAAGAGGGCAGATATATAATTTGTTTCAGATAGCTGTTCGTTGTATGGTTTTGTTATAACAAGAATGTTACATAAAATGAACAAAACAACGTTTTTAAACAGATGAGGCCCAGCTGCAGTGAGGAATGTAGAATCTCGCATGAAAAAGCAGAAAATAATTTTTTAGTGACAAACTAAGTAGTCACACAGGGGGACTCAGAACTCTAAGTTTTATTGACATTTATTGTGATCGATTGTGGGATTTAATGTGAGATATAAAATTTGATCAACTAACACAAAAGTTCTGAGTCCCCCTGTGTGACTACTTAGTTTGTGACTAAAAAATTATTTTCTGCTTTTTCATGCGAGATTCTACATTCCTCACTGCAGCTGGGCCTCATATTTTTTAAAAAAAGTTTTATTACACGCTTTTATTTAAGTCACACTGTTTGTATGTTGTAACCATCCATCCATCCATCCATCCTTCCTTCAAATCTTGTAACGTAAAATTAAAACCACTTCTGATGGTCCTAGAGATCTCAAAATTTTACCACAGATAGATCTTGTATGACAATGCATTGTATCAAAATTTCAGATCGATCGAATGTACCGTAATTAAATTAATCCTTTTTTAGTTTATCTCTATTTATCACTATTTAGAATGTATAGTCGTCTGCTAGAGTTGACCTCCACGGCTCACTGGTTTCACTCCAGCCGTTGTTTACAAAATTCCCGTGTTTACAGCAAGGACAGGGGAGATCAGCGCGTTTCAGTCTGTAAATGTTTGTAAATAAAAGCGTGTCCTTTTTAAAAAAAAGATTTTTTTACATTTTACTTATTTATTTGTTCATTTTATTTTCTACATTTACGCGTTAACAAAAGATTTGTAAAACTTAATTTCATTCATGAAAATTTAAACTCTTTAAACAACCCCGTAAAAACACAGCTTTTGACTATAAATCCCTTATATATGAGACATAACTAAAAAGTATTTATTATTCATAAATGCGACACACATTTACAGACTGAGATTGCCTTAAATACCATTTGTTGTTAAACGGAGGGGGCAGGGAAAAGTTTGGTCACTGATGGTTGAACTTAACTCAGCGTGACACGTAAAATGTCAACAAAAGCTGGCCGCTACATATAGAGATAAACTAAAAATGCATTAATTTAATTATGGTAGATTCGATCGATCTGAAAATTTAATAGCTTTATCCTCCCCACAAGCCAAACCTACTGTGAAGATTTCAGCTCTCTAGCAAGTCAGAAAACGTGTTTACGAGCGTTTGAAAAAGTTAACGACAGATCCGGAAACGTTGAATCCAGAATCATGCGCCAGTTAATAGGATAGGGGCCTCAATTAAATAAAATAGCATATCAATGTCAATGATACAACAGTACTTCGTTAAATATCTATGACACAACACAAATTAGGTGATAGTATCAATCAGACAACATACATTTTTTGACAATATCAAAAATACAACATGACTTAGTTGACAATATGAAATTCATGACATCCCGACCCCGGATCTTTCGATCCCGACAGTTAGACCCCACACGTTTCTACCCACACATTTCTACCCACACTTTTCTACCCTTTCGTTTCTACCCTTTCGTTTCTACTCCGTAAAATTGCTTTATTTATTTTTTAAAATTTTATTTATAATTTTATTTTTTAAGTTTTGGTGTAAAAATAATTCAGCTTAAGATTATTATATACTTTAAATAAAAGTCTGTATGAAATAGTTTTTTTTAACGTATAATTTAGGAAAGGAGGTAAGTAAAGACACTGACAACCAGCCAAAATTGAATGCGAATTCATGATTGCGATAATGCGCCATTATTCTGAGGTAAGTCAAGGTGTTTATGCGGGTGTATGTTTGTACCGCTCGTTCGACATGTTCTTGCAAGTCCCTCCAAGCCTATCAAACTCCACCCCCGCCCTGATCAATGTGGTCAGATAGTCCTTTATAAAGGTACGGTAACTATATTCTCTGTGCCCACACTCTCATTAGTTACCGTTGCCATAACTCTCGCCAACACACGGTGGCCTGTGGTTGTCACGTTGTCTAGCTGTCGTAACATGTCAATATGTTACATGTGCCAGCCAACGGACAATCCCTGGTCTCGTTCGACTTCTCTGAATCTCTCCACCCCAAATAAAATTTGCGATGTAATCGGACATTCACAATGGCTTGTGGCCAGATAGTCCTTATAAAGGTACCTAAATTCTCTCAACCTCCACTCCCATTATTTACCTTCCCATAACTCTCGCCAGCACACGAGGTATTAGGGCTGTACCGTATTCAAATATTTGAAATCCGGGAGGGGCCGGATTTGGTCAGATTTATGAAGTGAAATCCGGACGGAGCAGGAGCCTGATTTGTAAAAATATGTGGATTCCGGATTTGCCGGAGCCATTATAAATCTATAATAATAAAAGGCAATGCCCTCACTCACTCATCACTGATTATCCAACTTCCCGTGTAGGTAGAAGCATGAAACTTTGGGAAATTATTGAGTACACTCTTACGACGATAATTGGTGAAAAAGAAATATAAAATTCCCACTCATTGAGGGGCCGGGGACCTAGGTAATTTTTTTTCCTATATAAAACTGACTCGACAGTAATTCTCCAAATTCCCGTGTATTTAGAAGTATAAATTTTGAAAAGTTGTTGAGTACACTCCTGCGATGGTAACATGTGAAAAAAAATAATTAAATTAACACTCACTGGGGCCGGGGGAAAAATGTAGTTTTTTTTTCCTTATATAAAAAAGACTCATCGTTAATTCTCCAACTTCCGTGTAGAAATGTGCATGAAACTTTGGGAAATACTTGAGTGCACAATCACGACAATAACTGGCGAAATGTGCATGAAACTTTGGGAAATACTTGAGTACACAATCACGACAATAACTGGCGAAATGTGCATGAAACTTTGGGAAATACTTGAGTACACAATCACGACAATAACTGGCGAAATGTGCATGAAACTTTGGGAAATACTTGAGTACACAATCACGACAATAACTGGCGAAATGTGCAAGAAACTTTGGGAAATACTTGAGTACACAATCACGACAATAACTGGCGAAATGTGCAAGAAACTTTGGGAAATACTTGAGTACACAATCACGACAATAACTGGCGAAATGTGCATGAAACTTTGGGAAATACTTGAGTGCACAATCACGACAATAACTGGCGAAATGTGCATGAAACTTTGGGAAATACTTGCGTACACAATCACGACAATAACTGGCGAAATGTGCATGAAACTTTGGGAAATACTTGCGTACACAATCACGACAATAACTGGCGAAATGTGCATGAAACTTTGGGAAATACTTGAGTGCACAATCACGACAATAACTGGCGAAATGTGCATGAAACTTTGGGAAATACTTGAGTGCACAATCACGACAATAACTGGCGAAATGTGCATGAAACTTTGGGAAATACTTGAGTGCACAATCACGACAATAACTGGCGAAATGTGCATGAAACTTTGGGAAATACTTGCGTACACAATCACGACAATAACTGGCGAAATGTGCATGAAACTTTGGGAAATACTTGAGTGCACAATCACGACAATAACTGGCGAAATGTGCATGAAACTTTGGGAAATACTTGAGTACACAATCACGACAATAACTGGCGAAATGTGCATGAAACTTTGGGAAATACTTGAGTACACAATCACGACAATAACTGGCGAAATGTGCATGAAACTTTGGGAAATACTTGAGTACACAATCACGACAATAACTGGCGAAATGTGCATGAAACTTTGGGAAATACTTGAGTACACAATCACGACAATAACTGGCGAAATGTGCAAGAAACTTTGGGAAATACTTGAGTACACAATCACGACAATAACTGGCGAAATGTGCAAGAAACTTTGGGAAATACTTGAGTACACAATCACGACAATAACTGGCGAAATGTGCATGAAACTTTGGGAAATACTTGAGTGCACAATCACGACAATAACTGGCGAAATGTGCATGAAACTTTGGGAAATACTTGCGTACACAATCACGACAATAACTGGCGAAATGTGCATGAAACTTTGGGAAATACTTGAGTGCACAATCACGACAATAACTGGCGAAATGTGCATGAAACTTTGGGAAATACTTGAGTGCACAATCACGACAATAACTGGCGAAATGTGCATGAAACTTTGGGAAATACTTGAGTGCACAATCACGACAATAACTGGCGAAAACATTATTTTTTAAAAATTCCCTTTCATAGGGGGAGGGGGGGAAGGGGCCGGGGCCCTAACTTAGTTTTTCCTTACATGAGCTATATAAAAGAGACTCATCATTAAATCTTCAACTTCCCGTGTATGTAGGAACATGAAACTTTGGTAAGTTGTTGAGTACCCTGCCGCAATGGTAGCATGTGAAAAAATATTTAAAGTATCACTCACTGGAGGCCGGGGCCCCATATATAGTTTTTTGTCTTATATAAAAACTGACTCATTACTATTTTCTCAACTTCCTGTGTAGATAGATGCATGAAACTTTGGGAAGTGGTTGAGTATACTCCCCTGTTGGTAAAAGGCAAATAGAAATTAATTAATCACTTACTGGGGACCAGAGGCCAAAATGTAGTTGCTTCACCTTATATTATCTATAAAAAAATTAAAGTTTAGATACAGTGTAAATGGATTTTGACAAAACTTGGTATATATAAACTTGATGGCCTATATTAAAATACTATAGGGCATTAAAATTATCTTTTTAAATTCTTTTGGAGCCAAGGGCCCTTAATCTATTTTTCTTAAATTTGTTTTAAGACATTTTTACCATTCAACTTCACACGATTTTTTTTTACAAATATTGACAGACAAATATATCCATCATGATCCAGATTAAAATAAACTGTTGTTTTGAACTCTACATCTTACACTGATAGGGCCCCCGTGCCCTTACTTTAGCTTTTTATTAGTGACCGGGGGCACGTACTGTCATTTTTAACATGAGTTATATTAAAGTTATTTTAAACAGTGGCTACTAGGTAAATGGATGGATTATTGACCAAATTTGATATAAAACAATTAAAATTCTATAGTGTAATGAACTCCTAACGTCTGTTCCTTTTGGGCCGGGGCCCAAAATAAATTTTTTCATAAGATTTTAAAGCCTTGATTCCCTTTAGGTTTTAAAAAAATTAAACAAATATATAGACACGTACCTCCATCATGACCTAGATTGAAATCTTCAGGCCTAAAGAGATATTCACATCCTGCACCCATTTTACACGGGGGACCTTAATGTCATTTTAGTACCCATTTGATTTTACATGACCTTGACAAAATTAAATATTGACAAACAAGTACATCCATCATGATCCAGAATGAAATCTATTGGTTTCTTTATTTTTTTTCTCGGGTTCTCAATGCTAACTTAAATCCTCATTTTCTGCTGCTCACCGCGGGTATTTCCCTAGTATTTATAAAAAAAAATATATATTACGGCTCTACCGGCCAACCGGATTTGGCCTGGATTTATGAAGTGAAATACTCCCGGAGCCGGACTTTTAAAAATGGCAAGATTCCGGATTAGCCGGAGTCGGAGCCGAAATCCGGAACATCCGTAGCTAAAAGAAATAGCCCTCATAGGAATGTACATATGGTGATGACCATCTGGGCTATGAACATTTGTTTTTATTGTCAATTAACAAAGAAATTTATGACACAAGTGACTAATAGCAAAATGCCAAAAATTGATTTTAAAAAAGTAAAAAAGAAAAAAAATGGATGAAAAAATTTAAGAAACGCAAATAAGGAAACAAACAAACAAACAAAAAAACAACCACGGATTATTTATATTCAGTTTTAAAAAAAAATCCAATGAAGTATCGTCCTTTATAAGATTTTTCAATTTAAATTATTTAAGAAACATAAATAATCATCTCATCAAAGATGGCGGCCGCGTCGAGGACGGTACTATTGCTAGATTGGTAACTGTATACACCGCCCGATTTGTGCTAGATTGGTTTAGTTAAAAAAATTTAGAAAGTGAATTTTTCCAAAATGGGAGGTATTAAAGGTATCTTTGATCCGTCAAACGATAATTATCGTTGCGCGGATCAGGCCGCCATCTTTGTTTATATGTAAGCGTCTGAAGCACTAAAACTAAGCCTAACCTTGACCCTAATTTCTTTAATACCTTCCATTTTGGAAAATTCACTTTCAAAATTGTTTAAACTAAACCAATCTAGCCCAAATCTGGTGGTGTATACAGTTACCAATCTAGCACAAATCTGGTGGTGTATACAGTTTCCAACCATTAGTTTCATCAGTTTTCTTTCTCAGAAATTAATGTTTTTGTGTGGTTTTTTCTTTAATCCTAAATCTTAATATTGGAGGAGCGTGTTTTATTTAATTTATCAAGTTTATTCGTAAATAAAAACACGAATCAATTCTTCTTGAAACAAAATTCAACCAACTGTTACTACAAGTGTCACAACCAGTGGCGTAGCTAGGGGGTGCAGGGGGGACATATGTCCCCGGGTGCCCCGTTAGTGGGCGCCAAATGAGTGTGAAAACTAATTATTCAATTTTATTTTAATGTAAACTAATGTATCCCAAATACGTTTGCAAGTTTGAATTTTGGAGCTCCACAAATATCTTAATTTCAAACCAGTTGGCAATCATGATTTTGGCGCCCCCATTGAGCATTAAGGGGCGCCATTCTACTCATAAACAAATGACATGTCCATAATGTTATATTTCTGATAGCGCTTATTTTAGACTGTGAGTTGCTGGAAGCAGAAAATTGAAAAAAAAACTTTGGCGCGATATTTTGAAAAGAATACGTATATGTATTAAGTTTCTAGTTGAAAAAAATTTGGCACTGCAAGGCCATGAGGTACATCTTCATAAGTACGAGGATAAAAATGTTGGAAACTTTCTCTCTGTGATCAAACTCGTTGCTCAATATGATCCATTGTTAGAAAAAAAAACAATAACTATAACATGCACGAGAAAATCCAGGTTCAGTATCTTATTTATCATCGGAAATCAAAATTGAATCAATCCACCTACTTACATCGACTGTAAGGAATCAGCTGTTGAGTGAAATCAGAAAAAAACATGTACTAGGATATCTTAATGGACTCAACACCCGATCTGTTGTTCGTCCGTCGTGATCGACGATGACCACTCTCATCATATTTGCTGGGCCGCCACATGTGTTCTCTGGTGGCTTATTAACCCTATTTTTGCGCGAAAGAGGCGTCCGCATGTCGGACAAGATATAGAAGCGGTCCCTTCAGGGGGGTTTTGGTTTCGTTCCTTTCTGGCCTGGCGTTTTAACTTGGCAGCCGATCTAGGACACGGGGAACAGCTTTCTCAAGTCATCAGATTTGTGGATGGTAATTTTCAAACTATAAAATTAACCATCAAATAATCATTTTTTAGTTTTTGTTCAGATACATTCCAAAGACGCAGCAAGCCGTGAAAGAGTTATCGTACAGTAACTGGAGTCATACCTCTAGCCGACTGTCGGTCACAATGTTATGACTATGCTGCTGTAATGACTGGGCATTTATTCTGCCTTCAAACGTGAATATGTGCCAGAAATCATAGAGCATTGTTTGTCAACTGACAACCACAGCTTAAACCTAGCAGGAGTACACTCAGCTAAACAGGATCCAGTTATAACGTTTTTTTAAAAATAGTTGAAAGTATATATACCTATTGGGAAGAATTAAAAAGAGTTGTGCCAATCACAGCGAAGATGGAGTCTGAAACACGCTTGAGTGCACGGTCAGAAGCTGTTAAAGCTATTTATGAAGGACTAAATGAACCAGTAGGGCTGTTGGAAAAATATATCAGAAGATGCAACTATGACGCGTTACACCAGAAGTGATTCAGAAACTTTGCTGGCAGATATATTAAACTTTAACTTCCTAGTTTTGTTCCATTTCTGGAACACCATACTTGGGATAATTGATCGTGTCCAGAAACGGTGGCAGGATCCTACTATGAATTTCAAGGAAGCAGCAACTGATCTTGAATCGCTGGAGCTAGAACTTGTCAACATTCATAATTATTTTAGACAGAGACTTACAAATGCCGCTCAGTACCCGGACTGAAGTTCTACCGGAAACCCTTTTGGATCTTTTTGGTTTTATCGTCTAATATGAAAATGATGTAATTCCGAATCTGCGCATTTCACCGCAAATACTTCTATGCATTGCTGTTTCAATTGCAAGCAGTGAGCGGTCCTTCAGCAAACTGAAGCTTATTTTGTCTAATTTACGTGCTTCAATGGGACAAGGTCGTCTGAGTGATCTTGCACTCCTTAGCAACGAAAGAGAAACACTTGAGAATATTAATTTTGACAATGTGATTGGCGAGTTTGCGACTGTCAAATCAAGGAGGATCAATTTGTTGTAGACTATGTCTATTCAAGTCATGTATAATTAGTAGAGTATATATATATATATTTCAAATAAAGTGTTTACAATCGTATAGATAATTATTAGTCTGTATTCTATTTCCTTTAAATACAAGATGCTTCCAAAATGAACCATATAAACCGTAAATTACAAAATTTCCTTGAGGTCTCAGTGAGCCCCCAGAATATGTCGGTCCGAGAAGGGGCGCAGATATTGTATCATGTCCCCGGGCGCAGATGACCCTAGCTACGCCACTGGTCACAACAACCAATGTACCGACACACAAAATAATAATAATACTAAAAAAAACAATAATAATATTAATAATAGTAGCAATAATTTGATAATTCAAATAGCGCAGTGCACCAGCAATCAAATGGGCTCACGCGCTTTACATAAAAATAACACACACTGAATATAGACGCACGTTATGTTATAACTAATATATTAATAACAAACATTTTTTTTTCAAAAACAAAATCAAATCCGTAAAGCGTTACCATGTTGACCTAAAGATAAATTTAGAGCTACTGTCCAAAAAAATTTCAATCTTGCTAGGTCCTCATAAGCTAACAATTTTGAACTATGTTGGAATAAATTATTTTCATTTAGCTCACGACTTGGGCTGTCAATGTTAGCCTATTAAAAGTCATGTCCCGAACTCACAACGAGGGAGAATCTTTATTTAGCAAGCCTCGAGACGTTGAAATCTAACAACCACATCAATGTGTCTGGCGCAGCTAACAATGTCATAAATCTATTATCTTAATTCATCTAATCATCTTGCCTATGGCTATGGAAACTGGCCAAAAAGATGTTTGGTTTCTTTCTAAGAATGTAAAAAAAATTTTAAAAAAAATAATAATAATTTTTTTTAAAAGCTGCAGTAAAAACAGGAAAACAATATTATTAAGCTCATAAAATAGCAACAAACAGTTTTGAAAAAAGTAATTTAACCCCATGTATTCTTTCTCTCTTATAAACTCACACCAATATTTAATTTGAATATATTTACTTATATTATCATCCACAACTTACGCTATGCTTGTCCGTATACAAAAGTTGGGAAACTTCATCTTAAACAACTGAACACATCTCTTAGGCAGGACTAACGACGCACCTGTGGACGCAGCCATTCCGAGCTGGTCCCCGCAGGAGTCTTCCCAGCTCTTCTACTACTGGGGCTCTTTCTAGTCACAGACCGACCGTTGATGGCAGGTTGCCATGGAAGCAGCAATGAGGAAGAACGAATCGTTCATTCATTGATTCCAGGCCCCGGGCATTGACTTCTAACAATTCACTGTTTCCATGAAAAGGAAAAGGGAGGTCACTAGCAGCCCACTGGTACCTTCCTGTTACTTTGTGAAGGCGTTCCAGGTATGCGATTAAAAAAATGGTCACGGTGTGTTTCACAAAATAATTCACGCCTGGGTGTTTATTTTTTAAATATAAAACAGAGAAAATCAGCGATTTTAAACTGCTAGTGATTACATAGTCGATTGTTTAAGTAATACAACTTTTTTGCAGCATTTTCGAAGATGACATTTATTTTACATTCAAGAACATTGTTGTCCTAAGTAATATGGAGCTGATGGGTGGCTATGTACGGCTGTGCATTATCTATCAATAGTGCTGTGTGCATTATCTATCAATAGTGCTGTGTGCATTATCTATCACTAGTGATGTGTGCATTATCTATCAATAGTGCTGTGTGCATTATCTATCAATAGTGCTGTGTGCATTATCTATCAATAGTGCTGTGTGCATTATCTATCAATAGTGCTGTGCGCATTATCTATCAATAGTGCTGTGTGCATTATCTAGCAATAGTGATGTGTGCATTATCTATCAATAGAGCTGTGTGCATTATCTATCAATAGTGCTGTGTGCATTATCTATCAATAGTGCTGTGTGCATTATCCATCAATAGTGCTGTGTGCATTATCTATCAATAGTGCTGTGCGCATTATCTATCAATAGTACTGTGCACATTATATATCAATAGTACTGTGCGCATTTTCTTTCAGTACTTTTGTCTGCATATGTGCACAATCAGGACTGGGGACCAAGACAAAACTTTGAATTGACAACCTTAAGAAATGTCTCAAAAGATTTTAGGGTTGCAGCCATAAGCCATGGCTCATGAGATTTTGAGTCGGCAGCCATCAGTCATTAATCTCATGATATTTTTGCCACGACAGCAATAAATCACATATCTTGACAGCAATGAATCATATATCTTGACAGCAATGAATCATATATCTTTAGAGCTGGGAGGTGGCAAGCATTATTTTTTTACTCATAAAATTATTGGAGGCATCACACACACGTCACATACACTGCACTGTACACACACGTCACATACACAGCACAGAACACATTGCCTATGTCACAATATCCGACAAAGATCATGAAAATAACAACATTAAAGTTTTTTTTTCATTTTTATGTTTATTTTTGATAACAGCAAATAGATGATATTTCCATAGTCATTTCATAATCATATTTTCGCAATAACATCTATATAATCACACATTCACAATTGTTTAAAAAAATATGATTTATCGTCACTTATTGTGCCATTTAATTTTGTGCCTTCACATTTATTTTTTTAAGTAAGATCACATATATGCAGACAAGTTAAAATTAAGAGCTTCAATATGAACATACGCCTCTCGCATGAGCATTGAAATGAGTTTCACAAAATTAATGGACGGATTCGGTCTATTCAATGGAGATCAGAATCAATTGGTCAGGCATTCTTTTGGTCAGAGATTCTATTCCTACATTTTATAAACGACTATCTATTGATGTACCAACCCGTAGCCATCAAAGTCTCGCATTAAATCTGTGACCGACAACAAGAGCTTCCATCCACTCAGCTATTTGCGTCTTCTTGTTGAATTCAAATAATTAAGTGGGAGTTCTGTTACGTTCTCTTAGACTATTCAAACAAAGAAAAACATTTGGGTAAGGATTAGGGCCAGGGGTTATGTTCAGTGGTTAGCGCCAGGGATTAGGATTAGGGCCGCTGGTTAGGTTTAGGGTCGTGTTTAGGTTAGGGCCAGGGATTTGCATTAGAACCATTGGTTGGGATTGACAAGAATAACACCATTAGTTAAATCATTAAACCTTGAAACACTAGAGGATAGAAGAACCAAGAGCAAAGTAGTAATCATACATAAAGCAATTAATTATAATTTAGAAATACAACACAACGATAACTTAATACAACCCTCAGATAGACATAAGGATAAAAACACCTTTCTTATTCCGTATGCAAGAACAAACAAATACAAGTTTTCCTTCTGCCCGTCCGGAATTCGGGCGTGGAATGGGTTGCCTGAAGAATCAAGGAAAACCAACACTTTATCAACATTTAAATCTCTAATAAAAATGCAGGACTAAACACAAACCATAGATAGGGCGTAGGACGCAATAATCTTCTGTATAGAAGGAGCGTCTGTAAACAGATAAGATAAGATAAGATAAGTGCACACATAAATGGAGAACCATCGTTTGATTAACATACTGTTCACATCGGGAACAAATTAATGGCTGTGAAAGCAATTTTTTTGGCACGCTACTGAAAGAAGCTAAACAAAATTTGGTTATAATCATAGTTTAAAAAAAAATTGATGTGGCCTTCTATACAATCATTGCTTTTTATAAATTTGATAAAGCATTCCATTCAAACATGGTTTTTTATAAATTGGAATTGACATTCGATATCAAAACAGAACCAAGTAAAACAACGAATTCATTTCTATCTAAAAATAACTCTAGCTAAATGCAAATACTGATGAATCCTTTTTTTAAACGAATCTGACTATTTGGAAGAGATTGTATGCACCGCTGGCCGACTATTTGGACGGGATTGTATGCACCGCTGGCTGACTATTTGGACGGGATTGTGTGCACCGCTGGCTGACTATTTGGACGGGATTGTATGCACCGCTGGCTGACTATTTGGACGAGATTGTATGCACCGCTGGCTGACTATTTGGACGGGATTGTATGCACCGCTGATTGACTATTTGGACGGGATTGTATGCACCGCTGATTGACTATTTGGACGAGATTGTATGCACCACTGGCTGACTATTTGGACGAGATTGTATGCACCGCGGGCTGACTATTTGGACGAGATTGTATGCACCGCTGATTGACTATTTGGACGAGATTGTATGCACCGCTGGCTGACTATTTGGACGAGATTGTATGCACCGCTGGCTGACTATTTGGACGAGATTGTATGCACCGCTGGCTGACTATTTGGACGAGATTGTATGCACCGCTGATTGACTATTTTAACGAGATTGTATGCACCGCTGATTGACTATTTGGACGAGATTGTATGCACCGCTGGCTGACTATTTGGACGAGATTGTATGCACCGCTGGCTGACTATTTGGACGAGATTGTATGCACCGCTGGCTGACTATTTGGACGAGATTGTATGCACCGCTGATTGACTATTTGGACGAGATTGTATGCACCGCTGATGGACTATTTGGACGAGATTGTATGCACCGCTGGCTGCCTATTTGGACGAGATTGTATGCACCGCTGGCTGACTATTTGGACGGGATTGTATGCACCGCTGATTGACTATTTGGACGAGATTGTATGCACCGCTGGCTGACTATTTGGACGGGATTGTGTGCACCGCTGGCTGACTATTTGGACGGGATTGTATGCACCGCTGATTGACTATTTGGACGGGATTGTGTGCACCGTTGGCTGACTATTTGGACGAGATTGTATGCACCGCTGGCTGACTATTTGGACGGGATTGTATGCACCGCTGATTGACTATTTGGACGGGATTGTATGCACCGCTGATTGACTATTTGGACGAGATTGTATGCACCGCTGGCTGACTATTTGGACGAGATTGTATGCACCGCTGGCTGACTATTTGGACGAGATTGTATGCACCGCTGGCTGACTATTTGGACGAGATTGTATGCACCGCTGATTGACTATTTGGACGAGATTGTATGCACCGCTGGCTGACTATTTGGACGAGATTGTATGCACCACTGATTGACTATTTGGACGAGATTGTATGCACCGCTGGCTGACTATTTGGACGAGATTGTATGCACCGCTGGCTGACTATTTGGACGAGATTGTATGCACCGCTGGCTGACTATTTGGACGGGATTGTATGCAACGCTGATTGACTATTTGGACGAGATTGTATGCACCGCTGGCTTACTATTTGGACGGGATTGTGTGCACCGCTGGCTGACTATTTGGACGGGATTGTATGCACCGCTGGATATTTTTACAAATGATTAATTGAAAGAAAAACTTTTCAAAAATGGTTTCTTTTTTGGTGTTAATGGCCGTTTTCAATTATATTAAAAAATTCTAATGGAATGACTTTAACTTATGTTACCTCATTTGCGTTCAGATGTAGCAATTATTGTCTAAGATGTTCTTTTCTTGTGATGGAATCTATTTATTTATCCTTTCACTATTTATTTTATTGTTTGGCTATTAAACATCAAAATGCTTTTAAAGCCAAAACGCGGGAACAATGGTAATTAATCTTTTTAATATACAGCAACATTTAACACTTTTAAAGCCACATATAATTTTAGTCCTGTCTTGTCTTATCTATACAGACGCTCCTTCTATAAAGACGCTCCTTCTATACAGACCATCCTTCTGTACAGACGCTCCTTCTATACAGACGCTCCTTCTATACAGACGCTCCTTCTGTACAGACACTCCTTCTGTACAGACACTCCTTTTGTACAGACACTCCTTCTGTACAGACACTCCTTCTATACAGACACTCCTTCTATACAGACGCTCCTTCTATACAGACGCTCCTTCTATACAGACAATCCTTCTATACAGACGCTCCTTCTATACAGACGCTCCTTCTATACAGACGCTCCTTCTATACAGACGCTCTTTCTATACAGACGCTCTTTCTATACAGACGCTCCTTCTATACAGACGCTCCTTCTATACAGACGCTCCTTCTATAAAGACGCTCCTTCTATACAGACACTCCTTCTATACAGACACTCCTTCTATACAGACGCTCCTTCTATACAGACGCTCCTTATATACAGACGCTCCTTCTATACAGACGCTCCTTCTATACAGACACTCCTTATATACAGACGCTCCTTCTATACAGACGCTCCTTCTATACAGACGCTCCTTCTATACAGACGCTCCTTCTATACAGACGCTCCTTCTATACAGACGCTCCTTATATACAGACGCTCCTTCTATACAGACGCTCCTTCTATACAGACGCTCCTTCTATACAGACGCTCCTTCTATACAGACGCTCCTTCTATACAGACACTCCTTCTGTACAGACACTCCTTCTATACAGAAGATTATTCCGTCCACAGACCATGCCGGTCTGTCAGCAACTTACGCAGCGTTCACCGGCCACGGCTATGATTGTTCCACGCATTACCCAGCCGCCTTTGTTTCCTTATCTAGTGTTAGGTACCCATTTGGAGGTGGGTGGATTGAGGGAGGCCCTTGGCTCTTGGGAACATATCCCTCCGTCACGGAGATTCGAACCCGTGACGATCGGTACGTCAGCCAAGAATGCATGTCACTATAGAACAGAGTGGGTCGTAAACAAATCGAACAATTTCAGTGTCACGATTGGCTAGTTAAAAAAAAATTTGAATAGAAGGCGAATGTTCCTACTGTTGAGTAGTTCGAGTACAATTAAGAATCGATTCCAAAGTGGTACTATTTTAACTTCGATTCCCCTGTAGTTATTATGTTTTTATTACACGACTCGCAGAAATCCATTCAAAATCTCTGATCAATGTGCGATCTATTCTCGCACCCACTCATGATACATGCAACCAATAGGTCTACCGCCCTAGTAAACAGACTCAGTGAGGTCTAAATAAACCTGTGGGGGCAGGTGTCACATGTGGGCACAGGGATAAGCTCTGCGACTCATTATGTGTTAGATTAAAGCCCTGTCCTAAAACTAAGTCATCTAAGATTAACACCCGTTCTTAAAACTACGCCCCCTTTGTTTAAGACCAAGTCCTAAAACTACGCCCCCTTAGTTTAACATCCTGTCCTAAAACTACGCCCCCTTTATATTAACACACTGTCATAAAACTAAGTGATCTAAGTTTATCACCCTACCCTAAAACCATGTCATCTAAGATTAACATTCTGTCCTAAATCTACGCCCCTTAGTTTAACATCCTGTCCTAAAACTACGCCCCCTTAGTTTAACATCTTGTCCTAAAACTACGCCCCATTAGTTTAACATCCTGTCCTAAAACTACGCCCCCTTAGTTTAACACCCTGTCCTAAACTAAGTCCGCCTTTCGCGATGGGGCCAGCTACGACTGGTCCCAACCTGACATCAGAAAAGTCCTAGTTTGCACTGAGTTTGCTAACTAAGATCCGGTATTCCCACCTACCCCTACCCCCCTCTATGGGGGATCAAGAGGTGCGGTACTTTTGTTACATTTTACTGGCTGTTACGGGTAAAAACAACAATTTCAAAATAGTTTTCTTAAATTGTCCATTGGCGATGGCAAGGCTTGGCGAATTATTTAATATCTTGATTTATTTTTGTTTAGGGAGAATTAAAAAAAAATCTATATTAGATATGAAAAAAAATCTGCAAGACATTTTAAAGATATGTAGTAGTAATTAAGTTTTGATGCTGCCATTGAAATACGACTTATGCGTTTCGTTTAGAAAGAGTCACAAATCAAAAATTTAAAATAATAAACAATTAGAGAACATCATCTTGCATGCATACCAAGCAGCTCATTCTATGTTCTAAACAACGTATTTTTTGTAAATATCAGAACTGTTTATTAAGTCATTGCTGCTCATGGCAATTGTAACATTGGTAAAGTCTGTATGAGGAACTTTCATTTCTTTAGATGCAACTGAAGGGAAAGGGATGAGACAATTTATTTAAAACGAGTCATGAACACAAACGAGGATTCAAACTCAGATCTATCATGTGTGGGACGCGTATTGTTTTACTTCAGTCAATTTGCTAAAATTGGCAACAGAAATAAATCATAAAATACTGAGCTCAACCTGTAAGATGGTGACACATATGGCAATAAAAAAAGAGCATAGTTTAATTGTTATATGTTATTATTTGTTTCTTATCGTCTCTGATTCATGATTGACATCACAGTTTGATGAAATTTGAATTTTATATTTTTTATCACAACTTTTTTTCTGGGAACAAACGTCCATTCTGAAACTACATCAGTTACCAAGGTTCCATTTCAGCTGCGTGGCTGCAAAGATATCTGAGCGTCACCGCGCACCAGTTTATTATTGCCATGAAACAAATTTTGATAATGATAATACAATACCCGTGGTTATTGGATACACAATTTGCACAAGAAAATTATGCTGCGCAACTTTTCAAACGAGTTTTAAAAATATTTTTCACATGGACCAAAGAATCTTAGCGGGACCATTATCGATTACCCTCTGTAGTTGGCAATATTCTGTCAATTTTATTTGATGAGTCATTTAAAAGTTATCAGAATTGTTCAATGTCCACATCGGTAACGAACTTATTTTAACGGTCGATGACGTTTAGGTCAAATAATGTTTTAAAATGTCAATCTACACAAAAGCTGTGTGAACATAGGGCCTTACCATACTACATCGGTGTGAACATAGGGCCCTTACCATACTACAGGCACGTGAACATAGGGCCCTTATAAACTTTTATCCTTACCATACTACAGCCGTGTGAACATAGGGCCATTATAAACGTTTATCCTTACAATACTACAGCCGTGTGAACATAGGGCCCTTACCATACTACAGCCGTGTGAACATAGGGCCCTTACCATACTACAGCCGTGCGAACATAGGGCCCTTACCATACTACAGCCGTGTATACACGTTTACCCTCACCATACTACAGCCGTGTGAACCTTAAAATACAACAGCCGTGCGAGCCTAGGGCCCTTACAACCCTACAGCTGGTTAAGCCTACGGCAATTGGAGATGCAATTAAAGATTTACAAAAGAAGTCATATGTTAATAGCATAGAATAAATAACCATAAATTATTTATATTTAAACAAAAAATTGCTTCATCGTTAAGTGATTTTGTAAAAAAAAATTCCAAACGTCATACATAAATAAACGTTTATGTATGTGGAGTAGCCAGGGTCCACTGCCGACCCGGGGGTAAAAAAAAGGGGGGGGGTGAAGCCAAACATTTAGCTCACACACAAAACTGCCCACGCTACCATAAATGCCACAATAATAAAACTTGCCTACAGCCACATTGGCCAGTAAGCAATGGGCCGTTGATTCTTATCTGGCCACACAGTACATTACTAATTACTACATTGCTTTTCAAAACACTTCGTCCGTTTATATTTTTAAAAATAAATGACTTCACATGAACAATAATGTTTGTGGGGGAAAATGTATCTGCAACAATTTATTGAAACTTAAGTTTCATTGCAACCCACCGTGGTCTTTATGATCTCTTTGACATTGTTCATGAATATTCCAGCACTTTGGCGTGCATATCTTGATGTGAACTAACTCACAAAACAATACCGGTGGAAAAACACACGATTCTCACATGAGCAAAGGCACTGACGTCAAGAAACACACATCAACCACACACTTAAACACACACAAAGATCAGCGCACACACACGTCAGCACACACACAGATCAGCACGCACACACACACACTTAAACACACACACGTCAGCACACACAGATCAGAAAACACGCTCACTTAAAATATTCTCAAGTCAGCACACACACACACAGATCAGCACACACGCTCACTTAAATATTCTCACGTCAGCACACACACACAGATCAGCACGCACACACACACACTTAAACACACACACGTCAGCACACACAGATCAGCACACACACACACACACAATTAAACGTACACACGTCAGCAACACACAGATCAGCACACACACCACACACACAATTAAACGTACACACATCAGCACACACACTTAAACACACACACAAAAATCAGCACACACACGTCAGCACACACAGATCAGCACACACACACACTTAAACATACACACGTCAGCACACACAGATCAGCACACACATACTTACTTAAACGTACACACGTCAGCACACACACAGATCAGCACACACACACACACTTAAACACACACACAGATCAGCACACACACACACTTAAACACACACACGTCAGCACACACACATATCAGCACACACACACACACTTAAACACACACACATATAAGCACACACACACACACGCACTTAAACACACACACGTCAGCACACACACAGATAAGCACACACACTCACCACACACAGATCAGCACACACACACACACACTTAAACATACACACGTCAGCACACACAGATCAGCACACACACACCACACTTAAACATACACACGTCAGCACACACAGATCAGCACACACACACACACACACTTAAACATACACACGTTAGCACACACAGATCAGCACACACACACACAAACTTAAACATATACACGTCAGCACACACAGATCAGCACACACACACACACACTCTTAAACATACACACGTCAGCACACACAGATCAGCACACACACACACTTAAACTTACACACGTCAGCACACACACAGATCAGCACATACACACACACACTTAAACGTACACACGTCAGAACACACACAGATCAGCACACACGCTCACTTAAATATTCTCACGTCAGCACACACACAGATCAGCACGCACACACACACTTAAATAAACACACACGTCAGCACAATCACAGGTCAGCAGACACACACACACACTTAAACGCACACACGTCATCACACACATCATTAATAATTAATATGATGAATACAAATTGGTATATATTGTCTGTGGTTATTTAAACTGCGTTCATCATACGTAAATACGTTAATTGACCCCCGGCACTGTCATTTCTGTTGTGTAGTAATTTAAGGGGTTCCAATGTTATGCAACATCACCTGGCGTTGAAACTTTCTTTTAAAAAAAATATTTTATTTTTCCTATTTTTACTTATGTCAACGTTGTTCCTGTGTGTCACGTTTATAAAATATTTCATTTAGGGGCCGTCCATAAAGTACGTCACGCTATTTTTGACCATTTTCAACTCCCCCTCCCCCTGTCACAAACTGTCACAAATCTCGGACCCCCCCCCCACCTAAAGTACGTCACACTTTGAACAAAAATGTTGTTTTTTTATAAACAAAATAATTAAAATTTAATATAAAACACCGTGACGTCACATATGGCCGTACCCCCCCTCCCCCCTGTCACAAAGTGTCACACTTTCTTACACCCTCTCTCCCCCCCCCCTTTCTGGAGCGTGACGTACTTTATGGACGGCCCCTTAAAGAATACATACATCAAACGGATTAGGATTTGAAACAACATCTGTGATGATACGATTCAATTAAAAAATGAAGGAGACATAAGTATGATACTTAATTGAAATGATTGTCAAAAAAATTGTTAACACGAAATTTGTGTAATCATTCATTTCCCCAAAGCAACTTGTCAAATTGAGTAAATGTTGTCAAAAGCTGTCAAAATATGTGTAATTTTTGAACGTGTAAACACATCACCAAGTGTTGTGTTAAAGAAACACAACTTTTGTCATTGTGTAAATGATTTTACATGGACTGACAATAAAGTTTGAACATGTAAATCTATCACCACGTTTTATGTTAAACAACAAAATCTTTGATCATTGTGTAAATGATATCATATGGACTCATAATAGTGTGAACATGTAAATCTATCACCAAGTGTTGTGTTAAACAATCAAAACTTGGGTCATTGTGTAAATGATATCACATGGACTCGCCATAAATAGAGCGTGAATATGTAAATCTATCACCAAGTGTTGTGTTAAATAGCCACAGCTTGGATCATTGAAGCATACATGACAATAATATACATGCCGTCATCTTATGCCCTTAAATTTGCATATTTCAATGTTTACATCTTTGATTAAGCTTTACATTTTAACATATATGAATATTTCAACATGTCATTATAAAACGAATTTCCAAAAAAAAAGTTTCAAGTCACTCCAACCTCACAAATAAGTTAACATAAAATTACAAAAAATAATTGTCATGTCATTAATACCCGTTGACACCCGGATCTTTTTGCTAGTATTGATATAAATCTCTCGTTTAGCCACTGTAGTGACGATCAAGTGACGTCATTTCCCTTTCACTTTCATTTCGTTTTTTTAGGGCCCGTCATGTTTACCACTCTCGACGTTTTGATTTCACACACCCTGTTACACTACACAATATTACCCATACCCTGTTACCCTACACAATATTACCCACACCCTGTTACACTACACAATATTACCCATACCCTGTTACCCTACACAATATTACCCACACCCTGTTACCCTACACAATATTACCCGCACCCTGTTACCCTACACAATATTACCCACACCCTGTTACCCTACACAATATTACCCACACCCTGTTACCCTACACAATATTACCCACACCCTGTTACCCTACACAATATTACCCATACCCTGTTACCCTACACAATATTACCCACACCCTGTTACCCTACACAATATTACCCACACCCTGTTACCTTACACAATATTACCCACACCCTGTTACCCTACACAATATTAACCACACCCTGTTACCATACACAATATTACCCACACCCTGTTACCCTACACAATATTACCTATACCCTGTTACCCTACACAATATTACCCACACCATGTTACCCTACACAATATTACCCGCACCCTGTTACCCTACACAATATTACCCACACCCTGTTACACTACACAATATTACCCACACACTGTTACCCTACACAATATTACTCATACCCTGTTACCCTACACAATATTACCCACACCCTGTTACACTACACAATATTACCCACACACTGTTACCCTACACAATATTACTCATACCCTGTTACCCTACCCAATATTACCCACACCCTGTTACACTGAACAATATTACCAACACCCTGTTACACTACACAATATTACCCACACCCTGTTACACTACACAATATTACCCATACCCTGTTACCCTACACAATATTACCCATACCCTGTTACCCTACACAATATTACCCATACCCTGTTACACTACACAATATTACCCACACCCTGTTACCCTACACAATATTACCCATACCCTGTTACCCTACACAATATTACCCACACCCTGTTACCCTACACAATATTACCCATACCCTGTTACCCTACACAATATTACCCACACCCTGTTACCCTACACAATATTGCCCATACCCTGTTGCCCTACACAATATTACCCATACCCTGTTACCCTACACAATATTACCCACACCCTGTTACCCTACACAATATTACCCATACCCTGTTACCCTACACAATATTACCCATACCCTGTTACCCTACACAATATTACCCACAGCCTGTTACCCTACACAATATTACCCATACCCTGTTACCCTCCACAATATTACCCACACCCTGTTACCCTACACAATATTACCCATACCCTGTTACCCTACACAATATTACCCATACCCTGTTACCCTACACAATATTACCCATACCCTGTTACCCTACACAATATTACCCATACCCTGTTACCCTACACAATATTACCCACACCCTGTTACCCTACACAATATTACCCTACACAATATTACCCATACCCTGTTACCCTACCCAATATTACCAACACCCTATTACCCCACACTGTGCTACAAAATACATATTTACCAGACATAATGTATCCCACACAATATTACCCCACACTCTATTACCCCACACTATGTTTCCCCATACAATATTACCCCCCACTATATTACCCCACACCCTATTAACCCGCACTATGTTTCCCCACACAATATTACCCCACACTATGTTTCCCCACACAACATTACCCCACACTATGTTTCCTCACACAATATTACCCCACACCCTATTACCCCACACTATGTTCCCCACACAAAGTTACCCCACACAATAGTACCCTACATAATCTTACCCAACACAAAGTTACACCACACAATAGTACCAATACATAATCTTACCCCACACAAAGTTACCCCACACAATAGTACCCACACATAATCTTATTCCACACAATGTTACCCTACACAGTGTTACCCCACACAAGCTAACATCACATAACGTTACCCTACAAAGTGTTTACTCACACCATCTAACCTCACACAATGTTACACCACAAAATCTTACCCCACACAATTTTACCCCACACAATCTAACCCCACACAATACTACCACACCTTATGCTTAAAAACAAAATCTGGGTCACTCAAGAGCGGCACGTTGACTTTCGGCGCGCAGATCCCCGTTATGAACACGTCGTCCAGCCACACGGGCCTGACCCTGAGTGCCGCCTGGTACAACAACGTCACGGTGCTGATGGGGTACCCCAGTAGGCCGCCGACCGCGAAGGGCGGCAGGGTTGAAGGAGGATACTCGTCCTCGGACAGGAAGTACTTGTCTGTCGTGTCTCTGACCGCCGCCCAGCCGTCCTTCCGGTCGCCGATGATGAAATCATTGTACCGTCTGCTCTTGGCCTCCAGCACGGACACCAGCTTGGGGATGTCCACTCTGACGTCATCGTCTGTCCGGATGACGTATTTCGTGTCCTGGCAGAAAGTGTTCGCCCACTTGAGCATCGACACCGCCTTCAACCGAATGTTTTTGTACACATCCTCGAAGTTCTCCTGCACGATGTCCTCGTATAGCAGGGATTCCTTGTCGATTTTAGTCTGAATCTCCATGCCGTTCTCGTCGTTGGGAGGGTTCCCGACGAAAAACAAGAGAACCGCTCCGTTCCTCCAGTTCCGGACGTACCCTCCCCTCTTGCTGAGCCGAACCTTCGCGCGGTTTTCGAAATTTCCCGGCGCGGACGGGACGACAAGCAGGACTTCCGTTCTGTGGGCGGTGCACGCGCTGCTAGGGTTGTGGATGTAGATGTGGTTGTGGTGGTTTATGATTGGCTGGCTCAGAAAGGAAATGACGGACTTCTTGGCTTGAACTTCCGCTTCCAGCTTCATGGCAAACTTCCGCAACGTTTTAACATCGACGATCTGAAGTATCGAAGACCTGGTAATCGAATTGTTCACCTCGACTTGTTCGGAATCGTCGACCTCCATCTCCTCTACATTCAAGGGCTTGAGGACGCAGTCGATTACCGAGTGAAACAACAAAGCCTTTGGCGATTCCAGCGATTCGAAGTCGAAGCCTTCTATGGCCTTGGCGGCCATTTCTTTGACCTCACGGAAGAGCCGGTCCCTCTCGTTCGGGTACGACAACTGGATTCTCGCGGCGCCATCTAGGATGAAGATCATGTACATGTTGGCGGCAAGGGACATCAGCAGAATGTACAGGCTCCTGTTGAGTCTCCTCATGCTTACCTCCCCTCTCTTGTATCACGACTGCTAAACTCCCCTCTCTTGTCTCACGACTGCTGACCTTGCCTCACGACTGCTGACCTCCCCTCTCTTGCCTCACGACTGCTGACCTCCCCTCTCTTGCCTCACGACTGCTGACCTCCCCTCTCTTGCCTCACGACTGCTGACCTCCCCTCTCTTGCCTCACGACTGCTGACCTCCCCTCTCTTGCCTCACGACTGCTAACCTCCCCTCTCTTGCCTCACGACTGCTGACCTCCCCTCTCTTGTCTCACGATTGTCCACGACGTCCGGCGTTCTCTGGGGATAAAAAACATAATTATTTGTTTTTGTTTGCATCTGTTGTTATGGCTACATAATGGCCGACACTGACAGCGCTTGTGCTGAATAACATGGGATTAGAGATACAAAAAACGATTACACGTTACATGCTTCGATGTTTCATTTTTTAAAAAAACGGGAATTGTGTGCAGCGGCGTAGCGTGGGTATGTGCCGCCCAGGGCAGAACCAGAATTTGCCGCCCTCCCCCCTGGAAAATATGTTAATGCTATAAGGTCCGTCCATAAATGACGTCACGCACTTATATTTGTGACGAGGGGGGGTGTTTAAGAATTGTGATGTCACGTGAAAACACGCAACTTTAAAACAAAGTTCCACTTAAATATTCGATTTCTTACTATTTTTATGACGTTTTACATGAATTCACGCGTGTTACGATATTACAGTGCAGTCTTACACTAAAAACATACTGCTTTTAGGGGGAGGGGTCACAGCCTTGTGATGTCATATTGGAGGGGAGGTCCAAGTTTTTGTGACGAAGTGTGACGAGGGGGTGGGGTTAAAATCGACCAAAATCGCGTGACGCCATTTATGGACGGCCCCTAAAGTAAAGATATCAGGTAGTCTCTATTAGAAAATAAAAATAAGGACACAATACATGTTTGTGTTATAAATTAAGAGAAAAGCTTCATTTCTTGACAAAAATTGAAGTTTTATGTTTTTCCTCATTGCACAATCTTTTATGTATCAATGGTTTCAGCCATACCATGCTCAATAGCCAAACTAACTATTGATTAGATAATCTTGGTGTATTCATTATTGATCTTAGTTAATTTTTTATTAACTTGAGTTTAGAGAATCTATTTTAACACATTGCATTATTTAACACATTATTCGAATTAATGATATTATTTTAGGCAGGGTAAATTCTAGCATAAATATCTATTTTAAAAAACTTGAATAAATTAACTGGTCTTGAATTCATTTATTCTTTTTTTACCCGTGGGGTTCAAATATTCAATGTTTGATAGTGACACGTGAGATATTTTGTACTCTAATTTGAAGGCAAAATTTCAAAGTCCAGTATATTAGCTGGTGTACGAAAATCTTATCTGTTTTCTAAATTCGATATAACTGCCAAAAATTCACATGAATTTCTACAGTAATCTCATTTTATTATTATGAAGAATAAAACTTTCCACATACAATTGTATTAAATGTCAAAGCATCATTTAGTATTCCATTAGTTTCTCTGTGAGAAGCCTCTGTTAAGCATTTTTTAACACTATACGTTTGTAAATAATTTCGGGCATCTTTGATATAAATTATAAATTAGAAAATAAAAAGATTTCATTGTGACTATCAAAGTTCCTGCGTCTGTTCGTGTGTTGAGATTTTTGTCTGCATCTATCAATTCTTCTATAGTTTTAAAAATAACCTCAAAATAGCTCCATGGTAGATTCAATTTTATGTATACTGAATTCTGTTTAATGCAATGCTTGTAGAAGCAATTAATATTCTAAACGGAGGATGGACATGGAAAAGAATGCGTAACAACGTTCTAGTTTACTAAAATAGATTTAGAGAGTTCGTTTCAGTAGGAGCATCATGTAAACAAACTGGGTTAAATTAATTTTTATGCGAGATTTGACATTGACATTTAATTTTTTGCGTTTTTCTTTAACTCCTGCATACTTTTCAGGAAAGAAGAAATATTAATACACGTTGGGCCTCTGCAGTCCATTATTTTAAGATCATCATTTATTTTAAATCTTTTTAGAAATGTCGCAAGAACCTCTTGCAACTTTGTTTTGTTCTTTATTAATAGTTTATTCTTTTTATCCAATCTATGATTCTTTCCAGTTGCAAAAAAAAATGGTAATGTTGAGCACTTGTTCAAGAGTGGCTACTTTTGTGTTGTGTGTGTCAAGTTTTAATTCCATTAGATAAGCAATTTTATTCATCATTTTAATTTATTCCACAAAATAAAGACATTATCATTAAAATAATTTTGCTTTGAAAGAAAAGACCATATAACTAGACCATATAACTAGACCATATAACTAGACCATATAACTAGACCATATAACTAGACCATATAACTAGACCATATAACTAGACCATATAACTAGACCATATAACTAGACCATATAACTAGACCATATAACTAGACCATATAACTAGACCATATAACTAGACCATATAACTAGACCATATAACTAGACCATATAACTAGACCATATAACTAGACCATATAACTAGACCATATAACTAGACCATATAACTAGACCATATAACTAGACCATATAACTAGACCATATAACTAGACCATATAACTAGACCATATAACTAGACCATATAACTAGACCATATAACTAGACCATATAACTAGACCATATAACTAGACCATATCACTAGACCATATAACTAGACCATATAACTAGACCATATAACTAGACCATATCACTACGCCAACAACTTTGTTCCAGTAGTTTACCTACGTTAAAATCGATTAAATGTACCAGCACATAATTGTCAAGTTGGTACACTACTTCAGCCCCAATGTTTTTCAACTCAGTAGCATTGGTTTTAGAAGTCTTTAGATTAATAAAAGAATAGGAGTTTGAAATTTTGGCATTAGAAACGTCTACGTATTGTAATATAGCTTCTTCCTTTAAAAAGAAGAAGTATCTTGTTTTTTATTTTATTTTGTTAAACTTTATTTTAACTTTATTTATTTTTAGAAGCTAATTAACAAAGAATGTGCGCCTCAAACAATGTGACGCTCGGAGAATTCGATTCGCTCACGTTTCAAATTGAAAAGCTATAGTAAGACTTGCTTTTACAACAGGAAAAGCTGTCACATTTTAAGAATTAATTAAGTTGATACCACATCAGGCTTTGGTTTTTCATAACAGTAGCATTAGTATCAGAAGAATTAAATAAGTTCTGGCAGTTGAAACGTTCTTATGCTTGATGATATTTCCTTTATTTCTTTTATTAATTTCTTATTTGGCTGTTATTTTATTTCCACTTTCTTATAAAATTTTCATTGTTAGAAATTATATATAAAAATTACTAGGAATTTGCCGCCCCTGGCAAAGTGCCGCCCGGGGCACGCCACTGGTTGTGTGAACGTTGAGGTACACAAGGTGAAAAAAATGGTTTATTGTTATACTACAAGAAACACGATAGTCATATCGATTTGTGATACTACAGGGAACATGATAGTCATTCTCAATGTGTGATACTACAGGGAACATGATAGTCATTCTCAATGTGTGATACTACAGGGAACATGATAGTCATTCTCAATGTGTGATACTACAGGGAACATGATAGTCATATAATTTTTTGATAATACACGAAAATGAGAATTACAGCGGCAATTTAGAATCTTAAATCGATTCACAACAAAACTAACAATAGCTGTCAACATTAGAACGTTTTTTTTTAAAAAAGCAATTTTCATTGAAAGTCTAGACAACTCTTTTGTCCTATTGTTCATATTAGCCTCACCAATGCAATCATGTTTTTTAAATACGCCGCAAACTTTAACTCAGCAGTTGAGGCGTAGCTTCTAAAATCATATGTTAAATGAAACCAAGGAGTCCTTGAAAGTAATTATTTTCTCTCTTTTCCCCACATTAATGTTAAGCGAATTGAAATCAAAATACTTTGTTACATTTTCTTATTAATCCTAGTCCTGCGGTGATTTGGAACTAGGGATGTACCGGATTTCGGCTCCGGCGCCGGAATCCGGCCATTTTTAAAAATCTGGCTCCGGCTTCAGCTGTGGTCCTATTTTGCCAGATTTGGGTCGGATTAGGCAATAGCATAGTAACACTCAGTTTTTGTCGCTGACTTAAATGAGAATTTAAAAAAAAACAAAAAAAAACTCCTTTTGAATTTTATTGGTGCATTACGTCACGAGTTTGTGGGACTTGAATACAGTAGTAAGTCGGTATGTGTCTGCTTTGTTATAAGTCCAACTCGGTATACGTCCTGTTTGGACACGAAACATTTTGCTTGGTATACAACCTTTGTTTGCAATACGACCCGCGTGTATGGAGTCGCCATAAATGACGTCACGTGATTTTGGCGTATTCCCTACCTCGTCTCAAGTCGATACAAAAAGTCAGCCCCCCCCCCTCAAATATGACGTCATAAAGTGTCGCCCCTCCCCCACCCCCACCCCCAATAAAAGCCGTATTTCTTATTTGAAAATGAGCCTTAAATTTCTCAAATAACTTTATGTCATTTAAGTATGTTTTTAGTTACGTGTAAGGCTGAACTCTAATACCGTAACACGCGAGAAGTCATTTAAGAATTCATTAAATAAATTGTTAGCAATCAAAGATTGAACTTTTATTTAAAGTTGATGTGACGTCACAGTTGTTGAAAACAACAACAAACCCCCCCCTCGTCACACATCATCACAAATGTGTGACCCTACTCCCCCCTAGGTGCGCCGTCACACATCATCACAAATGTGTGACCCTACTCCCCCCTAGGTGCGCCCCCCGTCACACATCATCACAAATGTGTGACCCTCCTCCCCCTAGCAGCGTGACGTCATTTATGGAAAATTTGATCACAGCATGCGCAGCATGTATTAATGAATGCAAACCGCGCGATACTAAAGTGTGTGAGTACGGCAGTTGCTACCATTCAGTTAACAATTTGTGCAATAACTATAAACTGTCACTGTTGTTGCGAGTTGTAACTGAGCTGCCGATTTGCCAACCGAAAACAATGTGAAAACTAAAAACTAAAACTGAAAACTAAAAATTACTAAATTAACATTATATGCTTGTGTGTTGTGTTTCATCTTGAACTTATGGAACTTAATATTAATTTTTCTAATGTAATTATTTTGTTTTTTATTTGTAAATCCGGCTCCGGGTCCGGCACCCGACTGGATCTTACTTCATAAATCCGGCAAATCCGGCTGTGGCCGGATTTAAAAAATTGAATCCGGTACACCCCTATTTGGAACAGACTTCCTTATCTTAGTGTCTTAGTTAGTCAAATCCTGTATTTAACAAAGAATGTATTCACGGTGTTACGGATATTGCAAACTGAGCTAGGAAAGTCAGCCCCATAAATTTTCAGCCCAAAGACGTTAATGCGCCGTAAAATGATTCCTTTTCTAAATCATACACTTTAATTTCACAGGCCCTTTTCGGTACTTGCATTTCATGTGTAGGCAGTCTTTTAAAACAACAACAAAGAAAACTATAACATTGTAAGACTTTTTTTATTCTAGCCTTCGGCTTTGAACGCTCTAGTCACGGTGCATTCAGCAGTACTGGTTCTAGTCACGGTGCATGCAGCAATACTGTGATGTATGGGGCATGCAGCAATACTGTGATGTATGGTGCATTGTAACAGTCTCAATACTCGGCGTCTTCAAAGAATTTTTAATGAAACTCGCGAATCCTCAGGGGAAAATTCCCTCTTGTTGAATTGCTAAAATGAGTTTGTCCTCCCCCACCCCTCCCCCAGGATTGAACCACTCCCACAGCTAAACATTTCTACCAACCAGAAAATCTCTCATTGATTGAATACGACAAGGAACTCAAGCGCCATTAAATGGTGCACTTTAAAAATTCTATTTATACTGACTACACTTTAAGTAAGCGCTATTTTTTGTTTCCTCAATCTATTGGAATGTGTTTTTATCATAGTTTGAAGAGCTTTCATATTCTCTTTTGCTCCCTAAATAAAAACAATGACCAGATTTTGAAAAAGGACCAATGTAACTGTAGCTAAGCCTGGTCACAAGAAAATGGAATCCAAAAAAATCTGGTCAAGTCACATCTGTTAATACCACACCTGATTTATTACGCCTGTATTTTTACTAGTCTTATATTAGCTTGCTTTGTAAGTTTAATCGGAACCGTCCGTCCAACTATTTGTTTATAATTTTTTCACGTGCCCAGTTCACGCGTTGACGCCGACCGTCACTCTTCACACCCCCTACCGTCCCTGCGCCCAGGGGAGATAAAAACCAGGGGAGATAATTCTGTTTCAGTCTGTAAATGTCGCGTTTGAACATAATCACTACTTTTAGTTATGTCTCATATATAAGGGATTTATAGTCAAAAGGTAAGTGGCTTTGCACTTACTGTAAAATGCGTAGACTAAAAAGTAGAAAATTAGTGCATTTTTAATATAAGACTAGTTTTTAAAAAGTGTTTTTAAGGTTAATTATTGCGAGTTTTGTTTTATTTTAGCTTGTAGACTGCGGCACTTCGACAGCAAACATGAAGTTCGTTCCCCACCGCGTAATCTCTGAACTAGACTAGGGAACTCATTGCTCCACTTGTCTATTGCCATTGATAGTGTAACACAACTTACAACGTCAGCGTGATTAAGTGACTATAACTACGAGAGTCACAAGGATGTATTACAATCTTATTGGTCAAGTTAAAGATTCTAGATCTACCATGCTGGGCTACTATGCTGTGCTACTATGCTGTGTTTCTCTGCTGTGCTACTATGCTGTGCTACTATGCTGTGCTACCATGGTGTGCTACTATGCTGTGCTACTATGCTGAGCTACTATGCTGTGCTACTATGCTGTGCTACTATGTTGTGCTACTATTCTGTGCTACTATGCTGTGCTACTATGTTTTGCTACTATTCTGTGCTACTATGCTGTGATACTATGCTGTGCTACTATGCTTAGCTACTATGCTGTGCTACTATGCTGAGCTACTATGCTGTGCTACCATGCTGTGCTACTATGCTGTGCTACTATGCTGAGCTACTATGCTGTGCTACTATGCTGAGCTACTATGCTGTGCTACCATGCTGTGCTACTATGCTGTGCTACTATGCTGAGCTACTATGCTGTGCTAATATGCTGTGCTACTATGCTGAGCTACTATGCTGTGCTAATATGCTGTGCTACTATGTTTTGCTACTATGCTGTGCTACCATGCTGTGCTACTATGCTGTGCTACTATGCTGAGCTACTATGCTGTGCTACTATGCTGAGCTACTATGCTGTGCTACCATGCTGTGCTACTATGCTGTGCTACTATGCTGAGCTACTATGTTGTGCTAATATGCTGTGCTACTATGCTGAGCTACTATGATGTGCTACTATGCTGTGCTACTATGCTGAGCTACTATGCTGTGCTAATATGCTGTGCTACTATACTGAGCTACTCTGCTGTGCTAATATGCTGTGCTACTCTGCTGTGCTAATATGCTGTGCTACTATGCTGAGCTACTATGATGTGCTAATATGCTGTGCTACTATACTGAGCTACTATGCTGTGCTACTATGCTGTGCTAATATGCTGTGCTACTATGCTGAGCTACTATGCTGTGCTACTATGCTGAGCTACTATGCTGTGCTACCATGATGTGCTATTATGCTGTGCTACTATGCTGAGCTACTATGCTGTGCTAATATGCTGTGCTACTATGCTGAGCTACTATGCTGTGCTAATATGCTGTGCTACTATGTTTTGCTACTATGATGTGCTACCATGCTGTGCTACTATGCTGTGCTACTATGCTGAGCTACTATGCTGTGCTACTATGCTGAGCTACTATGCTGTGCTACCATGCTGTGCTACTATGCTGTGCAACTATGCTGAGCTACTATGCTGTGCTAATATGCTGTGCTACTATGCTGAGCTACTATGCTGTGCTACTATGCTGTGCTACTATGCTGAGCTACTATGCTGTGCTAATATGCTGTGCTACTATACTGAGCTACTCTGCTGTGCTAATATGCTGTGCTACTCTGCTGTGCTAATATGCTGTGCTACTATGCTGAGCTACTATGCTGTGCTAATATGCTGTGCTACTATACTGAGCTACTATGCTGTGCTACTATGCTGTGCTAATATGCTGTGCTACTATGCTGAGCTACTATGCTGTGCTACTATGCTGAGCTACTATGCTGTGCTACCATGCTGTGCTACTATGCTGTGCTACTATGCTGAGCTACTATGCTGTGCTAATATGCTGTGCTACTATGCTGAGCTACTATGCTGTGCTACTATGCTGTGCTACTATGCTGAGCTACTATGCTGTGCTAATATGCTGTGCTAATATGCTGTGCTATTATGCTGTGCTAATATGATGTGCTAATATGCTGTGCTACTATGCTGTGCTACTATGCTGTGCTAATATGCTGTGCTAATATGCTGTGCTACTATGCTGAGCTACTATGCTGTGCTAATATGCTGTGCTAATATGCTGTGCTAATATGCTGTGCTAATATGCTGTGCTAATATGCTGTGCTACTATGCTGTGCTACTATGCTGTGCTAATATGCTGTGCTAATATGCTGTGCTAATATGCTGTGCTACTATGCTGAGCTACTATGCTGTGCTAATATGCTGTGCTAATATGCTGTGCTACTATGCTGAGCTACTATGCTGTGCTAATATGCTGTGCTACTATGCTGTGCTACTATGCTGTGCTACTATGCTGTGCTAATATGCTGTGCTACTATGGACTGGTGGATGGGAGAAACACCGGCAGATAGGTAGGGTGGCGAGGAAATAAAACACCCGGGGCGGAATGTAATCAGAACCTTCTGCCTCTTGGAATCCACCAAGACGTTGAACCCCAGCCAAACTGAGGCCTAACTAAGGCCAAACTAAGGCCTAACTAAGGCCTAACTAAGGCCTAACTAAGGCCTAACTAAGCCCTAACTAAGGCCAAACTAAGGCCTAGATCGCTGTTCTCCCGGTCCTGCCGTTAGAAAAAAATAAAAATACAAGAAATAATTATCATCACAATCAGGAATACGGACGAATGCTTTTGTATTACGACCAATTCCAGGCAAGAACATCATTTTTTAATGAGAAGTTATAGAATCTAGAGCCATGAGCTTGGGGGTAAATGGCTGAGAAGTTATAGAATCTAGAAACATGAGCTTGGAGACAAATGGCTGAGAAGCTATAGAATCTAGAGCCATGAGCTAGGAGGTAAATGGCTAACCTAACCGAGAATGAGATGCGTACTAGCATGAAGACGAAAGGCCACTGACCGGACTGTGTGGGGTGTTGCCATTTAGCAAGCCAGGGTCGAACATGGGCCGAGTTCCAAGGATGATGCTGATTTCCAACAACTAAATCTATATGTGTGCAACGACTAAATCTATGTGTGCAACGACTAAATCTATATGTGTGCATCGACTAAATCTATATGTGTGCAACGGCTAAATCTATATGTGTGCAACGGCTAAATCTATATGTGTGCAACGACTAAATCTATATGTGTGCAACGACTAAATCTATATGTGTGCAACGACTAAATCTATATGTGTGCAACGACTAAATCTATGTGTGCAACGACTAAATCTATATGTGTGCATCGACTAAATCTATATGTGTGCAACGGCTAAATCTATATGTGTGCAACGACTAAATCTATATGTGTGCAACGACTAAATCTATATGTGTGCAACGACAGTTCCCTCCAGTGGTTTGTCACGACATTTACCTCCAGTAGTTTGCCGCAACTGTTTGTTCCATTAACAGGATGGCAGCAACTGTTCCATTTACATTTTGCCGCGACTGTTCCATCCAGTGTTTTGCCACGACTGTTCCATCCAGTGTTTTGCCACGACTGTTACATCCACTGGTTTGCCGGTGTAACAGGCCAGATTAAACCCCTGACCAGAATATACCCGGGTATAATCTGGCCTAGGCCAGAATATACCCCCGGGGTTAAACTGGCCTAGGCCAGAATATACCCCCTCAGGTCAGAATATACCCCTTTGACAACATGGGGATATATAGTAAAAAATGGATGAATGACTTTTTAGACTTTCTCTTCATGTTTTAGCTCTGTCAAAGAAATTAAACTCTTTTCTTAAGTAGCAAAATTGTTTTAATTAAAATAAAATAATAATTATAAAATATTTTACGATGAATGAAAGTGAAAGGAGCATTACATTTTATTTTAAAATGATGACGTCATTGTCTCGTTTTTAAAATATGAAATCTTATATAATTTCGACGATTCAAGATCAAAAGTTACAGTGTGTGCAAATATATGAAATCAGCGCTTTTTTTGTTTTTGTTTTTTATTTAACATTAACTTAATCAAGACTACATGATTATTTTTTTTTAAAAGTTACGAGTGGTTTTATTTGTTGCTTTTCAAGCGATTGCGAACACTTTGGATTCCTTACCATGATCTTATCTTATCATTTACAGACGCTACTTCTATACAGATTGCAATTACGTACTACGATTATCATTGGTTTATATCTAGTTTTGAATTTGTATTAGAGTTTTAGATGTTGATAGTGTTAGTTTTTACAGTTGATAGCGTTGGTTTAAATGTTGATAGTGTTGGTTTAAATGTTGATTGTGTTAGTTTTTACAGTTGATAGCGTTGGTTTAAATGTTGATTGTGTTAGTTTCAATTGTTGATAGTGTTAGTTTTTACAGTTGATAGCGTTGGTTTAAATGTTGATAGTGTTGGTTCAAATGTTGATAGTGTTGGTTTAAATGTTGATAGTGTTAGTTTTTACAGTTGATAGCGTTGGTTTAAATGTTGATAGTGTTGGTTTAAATGTTGATAGTGTTGGTTTAAATGTTGATAGTGTTGGTTCAAATGTTGATAGTGTTGGTTCAAATGTTGATAGTGTTGGTTTTAAATGTTGATTGTGTTAGTTTCAAATGTTGATAGTGTTAGTTTTTACAGTTGATAGCGTTGGTTTAAATGTTGATAGTGTTGGTTCAAATGTTGATAGTGTTGGTTTAAATGTTGATAGTGTTAGTTTTTACAGTTGATAGCGTTGGTTTAAATGTTGATAGTGTTGGTTTAAATGTTGATAGTGTTGGTTTAAATGTTGATAGTGTTGGTTCAAATGTTGATAGTGTTGGTTTAAATGTTGATAGTGTTGGTTTAAATGTTGATAGTGTTGGTTTTAAATGTTGATAGTGTTAGTTTTTAATGTTGATAGTGTTAGTTTTTACTGTTGATAGTGTTGGTTTTAAATGTTGATAGTGTTGGTTTAAATGTTGATAGTGTTAGTTTTTACTGATGATAGTGTTGGTTTTAAATGTTGATAGAGTTGGTTTTAAATGTTGATAGTGTTGGTTTTAAATGTTGATAGTGTTGGTTTTAAATGTTGATAGTGTTGGTTTTAAATGTTGATAGTGTTTGTTTTAAATGTTGATAGTGTTGGTTTTAAATGTTGATAGTGTTGGTTTAAATGTTGATAGTGTTGGTTTTAAATGTTGATAGTGTTAGTTTTTACTGTTGATAGAGTTGGTTCTAGATGTTGATAGTGTTGGTTTTCCTGGTTTCCTCAGCCAAGCCATTCCCCACTTTGATTCAAGTTGTCATGTAGTTGTTATGTAGTTGTTATGTAGTTGTTATGTAGTTGTTATGTAGTTGTCATGTAGTTGTTATGTATTTGTCATGTAGTTGTTATGTAGTTATTACGTAGTTGTCATGTAATTGTCATGTAATTGTCATGTAGTTGTTATGTATTGCCAGTGTTCACGTGTTGAATTACTTTATCTGTAAGGAGGATGTGTTTGTCATGTAGCTGTTATGTAATGCCAGTGTTCATGTGTTGAATTACTTTATCTCTCAGGAGGATATGGTTGTCATGTAGTTGTTATGTATTGCCAGTGTTCACGTGTTGAATTACTTTATCTCTCAGGAGGATATGGTTGTCATGTAGTTGTTATGTATTGCCAGTGTTCACGTGTTGAATTACTTTATCTGTAAGGAGGATATGGTTGTCATGTAGTTGTTATGTATTGCCAGTGTTCACGTGTTGAATTACTTTATCTCTAAGGAGGATATGGTTGTCATGTAGTTGTTATGTATTGCCAGTGTTCACGTGTTGAATTACTTTATCTCTAAGGAGGGTATGGTTGTCATGTAGTTGTTATGTATTGCCAGTGTTCACGTGTTGAATTACTTTATCTCTAAGGAGGATATGGTTGTCATGTAGTTGTTATGTATTGCCAGTGTTCAAGTGTTGAATTACTTTATCTCTCAGGAGGATATGGTTGTCATGTAGTTGTTATGTATTGCCAGTGTTCACGTGTTGAATTACTTTATCTGTAAGGAGGATATGGTTGTCATGTAGTTGTTATGTATTGCCAGTGTTCACGTGTTGAATTACTTTATCTCTAAGGAGGATATGGTTGTCATGTAGCTGTTATGTAATGCAAGTGTTCATGTGTTGAATTACTTTATCTCTAAGGAGGATATGGTTGTCATGTAGTTGTTATGTAATGCAAGTGTTCACGTGTTGAATTACTTTATCTCTAAGGAGGATATGGTTGTCATGTAGCTGTTATGTAATGCAAGTGTTCACGTGTTGAATTACTTTATCTCTAAGGAGGATATGGTTGTCATGTAGCTGTTATGTAATGCAAGTGTTCACGTGTTGAATTACTTTATCTCTAAGGAGGATATGGTTGTCATGTGGTTGTCATGTGGTTGTCATGTGGTTGTCATGTGGTTGTCATGTGGTTGTCATGTGGTTGTCATGTGGTTGTCATGTGGTTGTCATGTGGTTGTCATGTGGTTGTCATGTGGTTGTCATGTGGTTGTCATGTGGTTGTCATGTGGTTGTCATGTGGTTGTCATGTGGTTGTCATGTGGTTGTCATGTGGTTGTCATGTGGTTGTCATGTGGTTGTCATGTGGTTGTCATGTGGTTGTCATGTGGTTGTCATGTGGTTGTCATGTGGTTGTCATGTGGTTGTCATGTGGTTGTCATGTGGTTGTCATGTGGTTGTCATGTGGTTGTCATGTGGTTGTCATGTGGTTGTCATGTGGTTGATATGTGGTTGTCATGTGGTTGTCATGTGGTTGTCCTCTGTTCCTGTCAGAATGTAGCTTATGGCCCTAAAGTAACCTTCCCTCCCCCATTTAATATGTACTCCTGGGTTGTTCAAGATCTCGAATGCGGCCATAATATACAAACTTGTCAAAGGTAAGGCCAAGAGTTGTGCTAAGACGCTTTATTCTTGATATTGTTAGTGGGTTAAAAGTCCTAAACTGCATTTGTTTTGAGACAGGTTGTATCACAATGATATCTGTTTCTTCACCTCTGCTTTCTTGTTCCTTTTGTTGTATGCTCCCATTGACATTACCTTTAACAGAGTCATCAGGGAACTGATTGGGTGAAGAAACCTGTTAATTGCTGTAAACGTTTACGCTACTGATATTGTAGCTGTTTCTTGGTATTTTGTCGGTCGATATATTATTTAGCTACACTCTTCCCTTGTGTAATGATTCTACCACGAGGTAGGGACCAATCCATCAGGGTTTCATGATTTATATTTACTCCTTTCAAAAGAAATTAGGTTGGTTTAAAATAAAATAATAGGGCGCGACGAGATCAGAGGTTCTTTTGAATACAGATTAAACGGAACGCAATCCGTGCTTCATAACAATAGATAAATGCATAGAAAGCGGACAATCCAACATTGGCGAAATCCAATAAGGATTACCATATTGTTTTAAGGGTAACACAGGTAAAAATGAATTGCGCTGATTTAAAAAAATAACAATAATGTGCGCTACTGGAACAAAGGTTTCTTTTGAATGTCTTAAGACGCCGCAAAGGCAAACCGAATTACAGATAAAGGTTCGGAAATACGAAAAGCAACATTGGGGATGTCAAACGATGTTTCCCACACCTTAGTCGGCCTATTCTTTTAACTATTTTGCAGATCAGTGTATATTCTGATAGATTTTTAAAAAAAGGGAAAGCGTCATGATATGTTTATTTCAAAAACAAAATGAAGATAGTCCTAAACCGTGGTTGCCAGTAACATTTAAAATGTATGCGCGGAAAAAAACATTCATGCATAATTTAATTCAATACTTTAAAAAAATCTTTATTGCCATACTCAAATAATTAAACAAAAATGATTTGATTAATATGCAAGGAACACGAAAAAAAATATTCACAAGTGTTTGAAAAGCAACAACTATAGTCCCTACCGCACTTACATTATTAAAAAAATAATAAATAATCAATTCATGTATTGTTTGAATTATTCAACTTTAAAATTAAAAAAAAACGCTGATTCCATCTATATTTGTGTAGACTCTAACTTAAGATAAAAGGTACCATCCTATCAGACATCGTGATAAAAGAAATTATTTTATTATTGTTATTTTATTGTTAATAAAACATCTTTCCTACTTAAGAAATGAGTTTAACTTCTCTGACATAGCTAAAACTCTAATAGAATGTCTATATAGTCACTCAGTCATTTTTTACTATATATCCTCATGTTGTCAAAGGGGTATATTCTGGCCTGGAGGGTTATAATCTGGCCTAGGCCAGTTTAACCCCCGGGGTATATTCTGGCATAGGCCAGTTTATACCCGGGTATATTCTGGTCGGGGGTTTAATCTGGACTGTTACACCGGGACTATTCCATCCAGTGGTTTGCATCTAAACCTAGCGATCAACCCGGGCTCACAATTCTTTTCGCAATTAACCTGACGTGTTCGATACCTTTCAATTTAGTCCCGTGTCCCAAGCTCGATTCAACCAACTGTGACGGGTCAATGACGCATCCAAAAACCCATTCAAGCTCGAAAAGTCCCCGGGGGTGGAGGGGAGGGGGGTTGTTATTTCACATACCACTTGATACAAGACTGAATACCGCCTCCCTTCATATCCCCCCCCCATTAAAAAATCAGATGACATTTCCGGTGCAAATAGGGGATCACAGTTTCGAAAGAATTCAATCCAGTTTAAAAGATAAAAGTTGGAGTCCCTTTGTGAAACAAAATAATTGGAGCAAATGAGTTATCGATGCAAGTTGTAGAGCTCAAGTGTACATGCCATGTAAGTGTACAAGCCACGTAATTGTACAGGCCAAGTAAGTGTACAGGCCAAGTAAGCGTACAGGCCAAGTAAGTGTACAAGCCAAGTAAGTGTACAAGCCTAGTAAGTATACAAGCCAAGTAAGTGTACAAGCCAAGTAAGTGTACAGGCCAAGTAAGTGTACAGGCCAAGTAAGTGTACAGGCCAAGTAAGTGTACAGGCCAAGTAATTGTACAGGCCAAGTAAGTGTACAGGCCAAGAAAGTGTACAAGACAAGTAAGTGTACAAGACAAGTAAGTGTACAAGACAAGTAAGTGTACAAGACAAGTAAGTGTACAAGACAAGTAAGTGTACAAGACAAGTAAGTGTACAAGACAAGTAAGTGTACAAGACAAGTAAGTGTACAAGACAAGTAAGTGTACAAGACAAGTAAGTGTACAAGACAAGTAAGTGTACAAGACAAGTAAGTGTACAAGACAAGTAAGTGTACAAGACAAGTAAGTGTACAAGACAAGTAAGTGTACAAGCCAAGTAAGTGTACAGGCCAAGTAAGTGTACAGGCCAAGTAAGTATACAAGACAAGTAAGTGTACAAGACAAGTAAGTATACAAGACAAGTAAGTGTACAAGACAAGTAAGTGTACAAGCCAAGTAAGTGTCCAAGACAAGTAAGTGTACAAGCCAAGTACGTGTACAAGACAAGTAAGTGTACAAGACAAGTAAGTATACAAGACAAGTAAGTGTACAAGACAAGTAAGTATACAAGCCAAGTAAGTGTACAAGACAAGTAAGTATACAAGACAAGTAAGTGTACAAGACAAGTAAGTATACAGGACAAGTAAGTGTACAAGACAAGTAAGTGTACAAGCCAAGTAAGTGTACAAGACAAGTAAGTATACAAGACAAGTAAGTGTACAAGACAAGTAAGTGTACAAGCCAAGTAAGTGTCCAAGACAAGTAAGTGTACAAGCCAAGTACGTGTACAAGACAAGTAAGTGTACAAGACAAGTAAGTATACAAGACAAGTAAGTATACAAGACAAGTAAGTGTACAAGACAAGTAAGTATACAAGCCAAGTAAGTGTACAAGACAAGTAAGTATACAAGACAAGTAAGTGTACAAGACAAGTAAGTATACAAGACAAGTAAGTGTACAAGACAAGTAAGTGTACAAGACAAGTAAGTATACAAGACAAGTACGTGTACAAGCCAAGTAAGTGTACAAGCCAAGTAAATGTACAGGCCAAGTAAGTGTACATGCCAAGTACGTGTACAAGCCAAGTAAGTGTACAAGACAAGTAAGTGTACAAGCCAAGTAAGTGTACATGCCAAGTAAGTGTACATGCCAAGTACGTGTACAAGCCAAGTAAGTGTACAAGACAAGTAAGTGTACAAGCCAAGTAAGTGTACATGCCAAGTAAGTGTACATGCCAAGTAAGTGTACAGGCCAAGTAAGTATACATGCAAAGTACGTGTACAAGCCAAGTAAGTGTACAAGACAAGTAAGTGTACAAGCCAAGTAAGTGTACATGCCAAGTAAGTGTACATGCCAAGTAAGTGTACATGCCAATTAAGTGTACAGGCCAAGTAAGTATACATGCCAAGTACGTGTACAAGCCAAGTAAGTGTACAAGACAAGTAAGTGTACAAGCCAAGTTAGTGTACATGCCAAGTAAGTGTACATGCCAAGTAAGTGTACAGGCCAAGTAAGTATACATGCCAAGTACGTGTACAAGCCAAGTAAGTGTACAAGACAAGTAAGTGTACAAGCCAAGTAAGTGTACATGCCAAGTAAGTGTACAAGCCAAGTAAGTGTACAGGCCAAGTAAGTGTACATGCCAAGTACGTGTACAAGCCAAGTAAGTGTACAAGACAAGTAAGTGTACAAGCCAAGTAAGTGTACATGCCAAGTAAGTGTACATGCCAAGTAGGTGTACAGGCCAAGTAAGTATACATGCCAAGTACGTGTACAAGCCAAGTAAGTGTACAAGACAAGTAAGTGTACAAGACAAGTAAGTGTACAAGACAAGTAAGTGTACAAGCCAAGTAAGTGTACATGCCAAGTAAGTGTACAAGCCAAGTAAGTGTACAGGCCAAGTAAGTGTACATGCCAAGTACGTGTACAAGCCAAGTAAGTGTACAAGACAAGTAAGTGTACAAGCCAAGTAAGTGTACATGCCAAGTAAGTGTACATGCCAAGTAAGTGTACAGGCCAAGTAAGTATACATGCCAAGTACGTGTACAAGCCAAGTAAGTGTACAAGACAAGTAAGTGTACAAGCCAAGTAAGTGTACATGCCAAGTAAGTGTACATGCCAAGTAAGTGTACAGGCCAAGTAAGTGTACAAGACAAGTAAGTGTACAAGCCAAGTAAGTGTACAGGCCAAGTAAGTGTACAAGCCAAGTAAGTGTACATGCCAAGTAAGTGTACAGGCCAAGTAAGTGTACATGCCAAGTAAGTGTACAGGCCAAGTAAGTGTACAAGACAAGTAAGTGTACAAGCCAAGTAAGTGTACAGGCCAAGTAAGTGTACAAGACAAGTAAGTGTACAAGACAAGTAAGTGTAAAAGCCAAGTAAGTGTACAAGCCAAGTAAGTGTAAAAGCCAAGTAAGTGTACAAGACAAGTAAGTGTACAAGACAAGTAAGTGTACAAGCCAAGTAAGTGTACAGGCCAAGTAAGTGTACAAGACAAGTAAGTGTACAAGACAAGTAAGTGTACAAGGCAAGTAAGTGTACAGGCCAAGTAAGTGTACAAGACAAGTAAGTGTACAAGACAAGTAAGTGTACAAGCCAAGTAAGTGTACAAGACAAGTAAGCGTACAAGCCAAGTAAGTGTACAAGACAAGTAAGTGTACAAGACAAGTAAGTGTACAAGACAAGTAAGTGTACAAGCCAAGTAAGTGTACAAGACAAGTAAGTGTACAAGCCAAGTAAGTATACATGCCAAGTAAGTGTACAAGACAAGTAAGTGTACAAGCCAAGTAAGTGTACAAGACAAGTAAGTGTACAAGACAAGTAAGTGTACAAGCCAAGTAAGTGTACAGGCCAAGTAAGTGTACAGGCCAAGTAAGTGTAAAAGCCAAGTAAGTATACATGCCAAGTAAGTGTACAAGACAAGTAAGTGTACAAGCCAAGTAAGTGTACAAGACAAGTAAGTGTACAAGACAAGTAAGTGTACAAGCCAAGTAAGTGTACAGGCCAAGTAAATGTACAGGCCAAGTAAGTGTAAAAGCCAAGTAAGTGTAGAAGCCAAGTAGGTTTACAAGCCAAGTAAGTGTACATGCCATGTCAGTGTAAAGCAAGTGTACAAGGAATGTGTACAAATGCAAAGTGTGTAAGCGTAAGCCAAGTGTACCCGCCAAGTGTACAAGCCACGTAAGTATACAAGCTAAATGTACAAATCAAGTGTACAAGGCATGTGTACAAGACATGTGTACAAAACAAGTTTACAAGCAAATCGTACAATGGGAGTGCCATGTTATAAAAATTTTATACTAGACGCCCCGCGGCTCGTGGGAGATGCTGATCTTCTATCGAGCGTCTCCCCAGCCGGCGGATAAGGAAAAGCCCACCAGATATGGAGGGTACCGGGGAAATAAAATAACCTGTGTGGACCAAAATCAGCTCTATTGCCTTGTAGGAAGTGTAGGTATCCACAAAGGCTAGGGATCTTTCCCGAACAAAGGCTGCTTTTTGTGTCTGTACTTTCACACATCCCCCCCAAACCGTTCTTTGCACTGTCTATGATGAGCAAATCTTCGGCGCAGGTCTCACCAGAGTTGCTTCTTTTCATTCACTCACAGTCGTTTGCCCAAACCCGACCCCATTTTGACAACTGTGTCTTTCAGGAAGTTGTCACCCGTCACTAAATCATTAGCGACGTATGCTACGCCGTGGGTCAGCTAGTCTTGGCAATAAAGGGGTAAAAGAACGGGCACAAACATACATTTTTAAAAAATAAAAACAAAAGAATGTTTTCGCTGGGGCTTGAGCCCAGGACCGCCCCCGTATAGGCGGGCATGATAACCAGTACACTACGAATCTCACGTTATTCTGTGAAGGAACAATGCAAGTGAAACGCATGGACCATTATTGGTCTCGATACATTGGTCGACCCCCGCGAGGGTCATTCGTCATGCTCGTCAGACTCGTTGCACATACTTGCGTCGTGGTGTCTCGCATGGTCACACGAATAGAATTATATTCGTCTAGCCCCGCACGAAGAAATCAAAACAGCGCGAGTGAATGTCGGTTTGGGGGGGGGACTGCCAACTCATTGTTGGTTTCTAGACGTTTGCAGGAGAAATTCGGTACACCCCTAACTTCTATCAAGTCAGCTATAAAACGATAATCGGTTTAAAATCAGAGTTACATAATCGATAATCGGTTTAAAAAAACAACAGAAAACAACAACACGTAATTAACAACCCTAAACATGACTAACCCTCGCTAGCGTTGGCAAATCACATATTATGTTTAAGGGATGGTCGTATTAAATGGGAGGCTGGTAACAACAACCTCAGTGTGCTTGTCTCCATGCTTTCTCGCTATTTTTTACTTACTTTGTGCTGCTTTTTGTGTCTGTACCCATCCGTTCTTTGCACTGTCTATTATGAGCAAGTCTGCGGCGTATGCAACGCCGCGGGTCTCTCCAGAATTCCTTCTTTTCATTAAATCACAGTCGTTTGCCCAAACCCATCCCATTTTGACAACTGTGTATTTCAGGAAGTCTTCACCCGTAACTAAATCAGCTATTGTTGGCAATAGAACAGGCACAAACAGACATTTTAAAAATTTAAAAAAGAAAAAATGTTTTCGCTGGGGCTTGAACCCGGGACCATCGACGTATGAGGCAGACGTGATAACCAGTACACTACGAATCTCACATTTACTGTGAAGGTACAATGCAAGTGAACGCAATTGCATTGTTGCCACCCACTCCCACCCCCTCCTTTTTTTAATTTCATTTCATTCCACCACGCTTGCCAACAGTGTTTAGTTGACACGAGCGAGGGTCATTCGTCACGCTCTGCTGCACATGCACCTTCTTGTTGCCTCGCAGGGTCCGACCACGAAGAGAATTATATATATAGAAGATGCGATTAAACTTCTTGGTGGAATCTTGAGAACGAGGCTACGCCTAACAGGCATGCATAGCCTTGAACTCTTGATTTAATTGTGTGTTTGTCTTGTTATTATTTCTGGATCAGGATCTTCATCATTGATTCCTGTCTCGCTAAGGATTGCTCCATCAAAATAACAGTCTGTGACGGTGATGCGTCCATTTCTGAACATTTAAATGGAATTTTGTGTGTGTAACTATGTTTAGGAAGATTTAGAGTGCAATGTGTTTTATGTCGTTCTTGAACATGTTTGAAAAGCGCTGTGAGCCCAGCTATAGGCTGGGGTACTGCGCTATATAAGTGAACAAATAATAATAATATATATTATTTATAGATTGCTTTTCTTTAAATTAAAATTTCAAAATGTAGGGTAGCCTTAGAGTGGTATGTTCCTTTCTCATTACATTTGCACAATTATCTATAAATCCTAAGGTTTGGAAGGGGTTTAAAATTATTTCATAAAAATGTGTAGTCCATAACAAGTTTTTACTTCTGTATACTCGTAGGTGCTGAGTCATGCTGTCTTACATTTATCTCGTGATCAACCCTCCGCCTCCCCCCCAACACACACACACCCTTTTGGTCTCTTGTCCACTTGTCCTGTCCTTGACACCGGCTGGGTTTGGAAAGGCGCGCTAACTCAAAGTCAACAACCTCAATTATCAAGCGGAAGTCCATAACGTTAAACAGTAAAAGAAATAAATAGAGCAATGAAAGAAATAAAGGTTGGAGGCCGGCAACAAGGTGGTAGCAATAAAACTTTAAATACGATTAATAAAACAACCCCGTAAAATCAAAGTTTTTGAATATAAATCCCTTATATTTGAGACATAACTCATGAATGTTCATTCTCTTTTGGGTCGAGCCATTAGGCTCTTAGGACTCGGTTCATTTTATCGCATGCGAGCCTCACCAAGCGGGAATCGCCATAGACGTACTCCTCTGCAGGTACCGTGACTTCTTCCTTCAAATCCCCGCACAGCTAGGGGCACTCTTCGAGTACGTGAGCCACCGTCTCCTCCGGGTGGCCAAACAGCTGACAGGCCAGTTCCCTTCTAGTGTTAAACTTGTACAAGTAACTTCGTATGGGACAATGTTCATTTCTCATTCTAGTTATGAGCGTCTGATTGCTACGTCCAATTTCCCACCAGGAGTCGCTTTTGCTCGGTCGCGGCATGTACTGGAATACTTTTCTGGCCGTGCTTCCAGACGCCCAGGCCTGAAGCCATTTCTCTCGGAAAGGATCCTTAAGCCACGATCTGACCCCAAGCTGGGTCATCGGGCGATCCGGTTGGGGCTGGGCTGAACCTTCTCTCGTCAACTTATCGACCCTGTCTGTATGAGGCTCGCCACTGTGCCCAGTGATGTACTGAAGGACTACTTTTCCGCCTCGTGCTAGGATTTCACATACTGTTTCCAAAATGACACTAACCGTTTTCGTCTCCAGAGAGGATCGACCCACAGTCTCGAGCGAAAACCATGAGTCGGTGAAGACTGCGACGGTCGGGAAAACCTTTCATCTTGCTAGACGTCGGCGCACTTCTTTCAAACCCTTGCAGGTCGTCTCCAGTTCGGCGTCGTGACTACTGTTTGCGGCTCTGCACGGCCCCAACAGTTCAATATTGTCAGGTCCAGGTTGGGGGTATTGAATTAGTACTCCGTATCCACTTCTGCCATCCTTGAAACGTGGGACATCCGTGAAGACTTTTACCACGCTGTCGCCATAAGCCTCGATTGTTTTCAGAGTCTCGTCTCGCTGGAAATCGATGGGACTGGCTTTCGTCACCGCTGTATTTTCCAGTGTCAAACGTAGTTCAGGCAAGTCAAAGCTTTCATGTGGTCCTCGAGAAAGACCAGTCGCATTTGTTCCCTGTGCTTGGGTATGGGGACGGAGTCTTCTAGTTCGTAGACCGTATCCATGAAGGATGGTCTTTTCAGTCGGGTCCTCTTTACCCATCGGTCTTGTAGTTGGAAGCAGGGTTCGTCATGCTCCAACCTACAGTATCGCTCTAACCTGGTCATGATTGCCTTTTCTCGCCTTATCACCAGGGATTCTACGTTTGACATAACTTCCACAGTGGCTGTGGGTGTCGTACGCAACGCCCCGCATACAAACCGTAGAGCTTTCTATTCGATCCAGTCCCTCTAGACCCGTACGGCTCGCAAAGGCCTGGATCGGGAGGCTGTAGTCAATGGCACCCCTCACACTACCGAGATAGAGAGCTCTCAGTAATCTTGCGTCCGCACCCCCAACTAGTGCTAGCCAGTTTCTTCACCAGGGACAGTTTAGCTGTGGCTTTGGCACACAATTCACGTACATGGTTATGTAGCTGGACCTTCTGGTCCAACTTAATTCCCAAGTACGTTGGTGTCCGATCCCAATTCAATATTTTCCAACATATCTGAAGCACCACCTCATGCTTCAGGGCATTTGTAAAAATGGAGTGGACCGTTTTCTCCGTATTGACTACTAGGCGCCATCGGTTGGCGTAGTCTTCGATTCGATTCAGAATGAGACATGACTAAAAGTATTGATTATGTTCAAACGCAACAAAAATTTACAGACTGACACCGAGTGATATCCCCTGGCTTTAAAAATCGGGGGAAGGGACGGGAGGGGGTGTTGACATTGACGGGTGGCGTCAACGCGTGAACTCAACTGGCACGTAAAAGAAAAACGGTCACAAACCATGAATTTGTATTACATATATTATATATTGAGATAAACTAAATAAGCATTAATTTAATTACGTTGCGTTCAATCGATCTGAAATTTCGATACGATGAATTGTTAGGTGACACGAGTTTATGTGCTAAATTTCAGCTCGATGGCATCATGTGAATGGGTCAATTTTTACTTTTGTTTTTCCCCCGACGTATGAAGTACGACAGACAAGATTTCGAAGTTAGGATAAGGGATTTAATAAAACAAAACCGTAAAAACAAAGTTTTTGACTATTAATCCCTAATATATGAGACATAACTAAAAGTATTGATAATGTTCAAACGCGACAAACATTTACAGACTGACACCGAGTGATAACCCTTGGCTTTAAATCAGGGGAAGGGACGGGAGGGGATGTGTACATCGACGGGTGGCGTCAACGCGTGAAATCAAATGGCACGTGAAAGAATAACAATAACAAACCGTGAATTTGAATTACATATGTTATATAGAGATAAACTAAAAATGCATTAACTTAATTACGGTACCTTCGATCGATCTGAAATTTTGATACGATGCATTGTTAGGTGACACGTGTCTATGTGCAAAAGTTTAGCTCGATAGCATCAAGGGAAATGTGTCAATTTTTAATTTTGTTTTCCTGCCCGCCCGTGAACGACAGAGATCACGATAGAGAGATATGACGAAAAGATTTGAAAGTTAATATAAGGGATTTAATAAAACAACCCCGTAAAAACAAATTTTTGGACTATAAATGCCTTATATGTGAGACAGAACTTAAAATATTGATTATGTTCCAACGCGACAAAAATTAATAGCCTAAAACTGACTGAACTCCTCCTCCACGAGATGTGGTCATCGATGGCTGGCGTGAAGTCAAGTGACCCGTAAAATGTAAACAATAGCGACAGCTACATTTAGTTTATATAGATAAACTAAAAATGAATTAATTTAATAACTGAACGTTCGATCAATCTGAATTTTCGATACGATGCATTGTTAGGTGACACGAGCCTATGTGTCAAATTTCAGCTCGACGGCTTCACGGGAAGTGGGTCATTTTTTACTTTTGTTTTTCCGCCCGCCCGACGACGAACAACAGAGAGACAGAGAGAGACGGCTGTGAAGTTAATATAAGGGATTTAGTGAAACATCACCGTAAAAACAAAGTTTTTGACTATAAATCCCTTATATGTGAGACAGAACTTAAAGTATTGATTATGTTCCAACGCGACAAATGATTACAGCCTAAGACTGAGTGAAATCCTCCTCCACGAGATGTGGTCATCGATGGCTGGTGTGAAGTCAAGTGACCCGTAAAATGTTAACAATAGCGACTTCTACATATGGTTTTATATAGATAAACTAAAAGTGTATTTATTTAATTACGGTACGTTCGATCGATCTGAAATTTTAATACGATGCATCGTTAGGTGAGACGGGTCAATGTGCAACATTTCAGCTCGATGGCTTCACGGAAAGTGGGTAATTTTTTACTTTTATTTTACCGCCCGCCCAAGACAGAGAGACAGAGACGGCGGTGAAGTTAATATAAGGGATTTAAAAATATCATATTGAACAATTCGTTCTGTACTCTGTTGTTTTGTGGAGCTTGTTCCATTGTCCTAGGTACAACTATACTACTTTTGATGATACTTATCGGTGGAAGTAAAGACGCATTTTGGATTAAATTATTGTGTACCAGTAGGAGACAAAGTTTAGTGTGAGCAGTTGAGGGAGACGATGGGGGAACCAACACGACACTGACATTACCTTGTCTGTCTGTCATACTTAATTCAGCAAGCAACAGCAAATACAGTTTCTAAACAAGACAGTAAGTAAGCGCGATAATGCTTACAAAACTTGCTTGCAATGAAAGTTTAAAAACTAATCTTGCTGGCATGAAATATGACAAATAATCTTGCTCGTTAATAAAGTTAACAAAAAATCTTGCTCGTTAATAAAGTTAACAACTAATCTTGCTCGCTGTGAAAATTAACATTTAATCTAGCTCTTTATAAAAGTTGAAATTTAATCTTCCTCACCGTGAAAGTAAACATTTAATATTGATTGCTATGAAATTAAACATTTAATCTTGCTCGCTATGAAAGTAAACATTTAATCTTGCTCGCCATGAACGTAAACATTTATTCTTGCTCACCTTAGAGCTGCAGACATGCACACACCGTAGACCACCAATCAATATCTCAAAGATTTGCTGCCGCCAAATAATTAACACGCGCCTTGAGAAAGTCAATAAAACAAATCCAGTCTTCGAAAACCGTAAATTGTTATAAACCTCAGCCCCTCCCCTCCAACCAAATACACACACACACACACACACATACACACACGCACGCACACACATACACACGCACGCACACAGGCACACATACACGCACGCACACAGACACACACGCACGCATGCACACACACACAAACACACACACATACACTCATACACATACACATTCAGCAAACAGTAAATCTGATTTCAGCGGCTGAGCCAGGCTCATGCAGCAATCGCTCTCAGAAAATCTCCACCAATCGATTTTTGATCGATACCAGGTGATTGAAATGTCAAAGATGTAAAAAATTAATTGCAAACTGTGCGCGTACCGTTAATACGGAGGGAGGGGAATTTAACGGTAAATTAACTTGTGGTTTCTACAACGTTAAAAAATTCGATTTAAAACAATGGTCTGTGTTGTATGGATGACATTTGAGGATATAATTTTTTTACGACGTTAGACATAAATTTTACTAATTTAATTCAAACAAAACCTCTAATTATTTCTTTTACCGTTTTTCCCCCCAGGCGGCTACTGACACGATGACCCATAGGCGGCTACGACACGATGACCCATAGGCGGCTACTGACACGATGACCCATCTATTAGTTATTTTAAGATTTAAATGTTTCTATTGTAATCTATTGGCGGCTGGATAGCGGAGTCAGTAGTGCGCTCGCCTCAAAAAAATGAGGGGACAGGGGTCGAGCCCGCGAAACGCCACAATATAAATTATGATACGCTAAGAAAGCCCTCCGCTGGCCCCTGGAAGGGAATTGGGGCACCCACCAGGTATATACAAGCCCCGAGTAAGCTCTAATGGAAACATTAGGGATACTCTACGACCATCGGTCATGGGACGTATTTTTAAAAAATTGTAATAAGCTTCGCATAGTGAGAATTGATGTTCTATGTTATAAAACAGATGTCAGAAAATAAAATCATTTTAATTAACTAAAAAATGTTCTCTAGTCATTCAGAAAATTACAGAACTATTTTCTACACCTTACTGCACTAGCATTACATCATATTTTGACAGCTATTACGTCACATTTCAGCTGATTACCATTGACAACACATTCAGCCCCGTTTATTTAAACTAATTGAAATGGCGACAAGTTTTTAAATCTATTAGAAGTATTTAGTTGAGGGAGTTAAGAAAAAACAACTTGACAAAGCGTTAAACTGTGTTACTTCCCTTGGTAGATCGATCGCATGAGTTCCCTAGCTACTCTGGCATATAATTTATCGAAAATTTCATTCCAACATTTTAAATTTGTTCCGCATCTTACTTGTTAAGTAGCATTTTTAGTTGGTAGTAAAACACATCATTATGAAAAGTCAATGGTCAGAGCTTGAAAATAGAAGTCTATTTACACGATAGCAGTCTATTTATACGATAGCAGTTTATTTACACGATAGCAGTCTATTTACACGATAGCAGTCTATTGACACCATAGCTGACTATTTACACGATAGCAGTCTATTTACACCATAGCAGACTATTTACACGATGGCAGTCTATTTATACGAGAGTAGTCTATTTACACGATATCAGTCTATTTATACCATAGCAGTCTATTTACACGATAGCAGTCTATTTACACGATAACAGTCTATTTACACGATAACAGTCTTTTTACACGCTAACAGTCTATTTACACGATATCAGTCTATTTACACGAGAGCAGTCTATTTACACGAGAGCAGTCTATTTACACGATAGCAGTCTATTTACACGATAGCAGTCTATTTACACGATAGCAGTCTATTTACACGAGAGCAGTCTATTTTTACCATAGCAGTCTATTTACACGATAGCAGCCTTTTTACACCATAGCAGTCTATTGCCACGATAGCAGTCTATTTTCCCGATAACAGTCTATTTACAATATAGCAGTTTTTTCAACTTTAGCAGTCTCTTTCTACTATGACAGTCTATTTCTACTATGACAGTCTCTTTCTACAATGACATTCTATTTCTACGAAATCACTCACAAGCATCACCCGTAAATTACTAGATCACATACTATATAGTAGAAAAGTTAACCACCTAGACAAATATAATGTACTATGCCCACACGGCCTTTAAATTATAAAAAACAGATCACGTGAAACACAACTAATAGGTTAAATATATGATCTGTCAAAAGGCTTAGACAAAAATGATCAAATAGATACGATATTACTAGACTGCTCAAAAGCATTTGACAAAGTTGGTAGACTCTCACTAATGGAGACTCGCTATTGGAGACTCTCACTATTGAAGACTCTCACTTTTGGAGACTCACTATTATAGACTCTCACTATTGGAGACTCTCACTATTGGAGACTCTCACTATTGAAGACTCTCACTTTTGGAGACTCTCACTATTGGAGACTCTCACTATTGGGGACTCTCACAATTGGAGACTCTCACTATTATAGACTCTCACTATTGGAGACTCTCACTATTGGAGACTCTCACTATTGGAGACTCTCACTATTATAGACTCTCACTATTGGAGACTCTCACTATTATAGACTCTCACTATTATAGACTCTCACTATTATAGACTCTCACTATTGAAGACTCTCACCATTGGATACTCTCACTATTGGCGACTCTCACTATTGGAGACTCACTATTATAGACTCTCACTATTGGAGACTCTCACTATTGGAGACTCTCACTATTGGAGACTCTCACTACTGGAGACTCTCACTATTATCGACTCTCACTATTGGAGACTCTCACTATTTGAGACTCTCACTATTATAGACTCTGACTATTTGAGACTCTCACTATTATAGACTCTCACTATTGGAGACTCTAACTATTATAGACTCTCACTATTGGAGACTCTCACTATTGGAGACTCTAACTATTATAGACTCTCACTATTGGAGACTCTCACTATTGGAGACTCTCACTATTATAGACTCTCACTATTGGAGACTCTCACTATTGGAGACTCTCACTATTGGAGACTCTCACTATTGGAGACTCTCACTATTATAGACTCTCACTATTGGAGACTCTCACTATTGGAGACTCTCACTATTGGAGACTCTCACTATTGGAGACTCTCACTATTATCGACTCTCACTATTGGAGACTCTCAATATTGGAGACTCTCACTATTGCAGACTCTCACTATTGGAGACTCTCACTATTGGAGACTCTCACTATTATAGACTCTCACTATTGGAGACTCTCACTATTGGAGACTCTCACTATTTGAGACTCTCACTATTGGAGACTCTCACTATTATAGACTCTCACTATTGGAGACTCTAACTATTATAGACTCTCACTATTGGAGACTCTCACTATTATAGACTCTCACTATTGGAGACTCTCACTATTGGAGACTCTCACTATTGGAGACTCTCACTATTATCGACTCTCACTATTGGAGACTCTCACTATTTGAGACTCTCACTATTGGAGACTCTCACTATTATAGACTCTCACTATTGGAGACTCTCACTATTGGAGACTCTCACTATTGGAGACTCTCACTATTATAGACTCTCACTATTGGAGACTCTCACTATGGAAGACTCTCACCATTGGAGACTCTCACTATTGGAGACTCTCACTATTGGAGACTCTCACTATTATAGACTCTCACTATTGGAGACTCTCACTATTGGAGACTCTCACTATTGGAGACTCTCACTATTATAGACTCTCACTATTGGAGACTCTCACTATTGAAGACTCTCACCATTGGAGACTCTCACTATTGGAGACTCTCACTATTGAAGACTCTCACTATTGGAGACTCTCACTATTGGAGACTCTCACTATTGGAGACTCTCACTATTGGAGACTATCACTATTGGAGACTTTCACCAAAAGGTTTCGCTCTCTAATATAATCTAGTTAGTTAGTTAGGTATTTATAAACCAGTTCCCAGAATGTTTATTTTTCTTGTTAACTAAACATGATAATAATGGAGACAAAAAATTGATATAAAAAATAGCGTTTATCTTTTATCTGAGTTTGACCATTAAAAAAAATTCGCTTAAAACTTTATGTAATCTATGACCTTAAACCGACTACGAGGCGAATGATCGTATGTAAGAAATCAACTGTTCACAAAAGACTAACAAAATAAAGTTATAATAATATATAACTGGATTTTATTTTAAAAAATATATATATCTTACTCTCATAAAGATACTGGCATGCTGGCCAGGATGCCTCATCAACATGAGAGTAAGGTAGATAGTTATAGAAAGTAACATCGTTTTAAAGTAAGGTAGATAGTTATAGAAAATAACATCTTTTTAAAGTAAGGTAGATATTTATATAAAGTAACATCTTTTTAAAGTAAGGTAGATAGTTATAGAAAGTAACATCTTTTTAAAGTAAGGTAGATAGTTATAGAAAGTAACATCGTTTTAAAGTAAGGTAGATAGTTAGAGAAAGTAACATCTTTTTAAAGTAAGCTAGATAGTTATAGAAAGTAACATCGTTTTAAAGTAAGGTAGATAGTTATAGAAAGTAACATCGTTTTAAAGTAAGGTAGATAGTTAGAGAAAGTAACATCTTTTTAAAGTAAGCTAGATAGTTATAGAAAGTAACATCTTTTTAAAGTAAGCTAGATACTTATAGAAAGTAACATCTTTTTAAAGTAAGGGCATTATTGAAATGTTTAGAAAGTGAAATTAAAAAGTCAGTGTTGTATGACTGAAACCTATAGAAAATAAATGTAATGACATCAGGATGTCATGATATGAAAACTATATAAAAATAAATGAATGACTTTAGGATGTCATGACTGAAACCTATAGAAAATAAATGTAATGACATCAGTATGTCATGATTGAAAACTATATAAAAATAAAGGAATGATTTGAGGCTGTCATGACTGAAACCTATAGAAAATAAAGGTAATGACATCAGGATGTCATGATTGAAAACTATATGAAAATAAATGAATGACTTCAGGATGTCATGACTGAAACCTATAGAAAATAAATGTAATGACATCAGGATGTCATGATTGAAAACTATATAAAAATAAATGAATGATTCAGAATGTCATGACTGAAACCTATAGAAAATAAATGTAATGACTTCAGGATGTCATGATTGAAACCTATAGAAACTGAAAGTAATGACATCAAGATGTCATGATTGAAATCTGTAGAAATTGAAAGTAATGACATCAGGATGTCATGATTGAAACCTGTAGAAACTGAAAGTAATGACATCAGGATGTCATGATAGAAACCTGTACGAACTGAAAGTAATGACATCAGGATGTCATGATAGAAACCCGTACGAACTGAAAGTAATGACATCAGGATGTCATGATAGAAACATGTACGAACTGAAAGTAATGACATCAGGATGTCATGATTGAAACCTGTACGAACTGAAAGTAATGACATCAGGATGTCATGATTGAAATATGTAGAAACCGAAAGTAATGACATCAGGATGTCATGATAGAAACCTATAGAAACAGAAGGCCTCCATGAAGTGAGAGTAGGATTTATGACATCCTAACTGAGCGAAAAGACAGAGAAAACAATCGATAAGGGTTTCAAAACACAACACGACCATTCTATCGATTGCAATGTCCAGCACTATCTATAACTTCAATTAAGAAGGCCAATCTATCGTTCCAGCAATACGACAAGTATCTTGCATCTTATATTACGGCTAGTCTATCGTTCTAGTAACAGGACAAGTCAGTTGCTTTCACTAGAATGACTATAGTCCATCGCTTCCAATAGAACGAACACTCTATCGTTTCCAATAAAACGAACACTATCAATTTCAATATTACAAACACTATCGCTTTCAATAACAGCATACCTGTGATTGAAGCGGTGCCTTGCACATTCATCTATGAACTAGACAGACCACACTTCTGAAGGCCGGGCATATGATGCCCGTTGATATCATGCCCTGAAACTCAACCTATGCAAATCAAAGTACGTAGTTTATATCAGATTAGAACCATTGTTATTCCGTTTTCACTTCATGACTAGTCAACAAGTGTTTGTTACAATCTGATCAGTTTATAAAATAATGTTTGTTAAGAAAAAATCTGAAAGTGCAATATTAGAAACGCGTTGTATTTTCAGCAATCAAACAAAAGATAACTCAAGTAAAACACATCTTCCGAGTGACCTACCTTATTAGTGAGCGTGCGCGACATGGTGCGTAGTGGAAAGTTCCGGTCTTTGCACTCAACATAGTGATTTAAATAAGTGGTGACAAGTACTTCCATCAATCTGAGTGGTGTGTGATGGTGTACCCAGAAAGTAATTCCATCAATCGGAGTGATGTATTGTGTACTCAGAAAGTACTTCCATCAATCGGAGTGGTAAATTGACATGTACATAAAAATATCACTTAAAAGTAGGGCTGCGGAAATTAACGATTAATTTCTCGATTAATCGTTACAATTTTTTATCGATGTAAATTATTTTAGTCGATAAAAATTCAATTAAAATTAAAGAAAATATTTTATAATATTAATATTTAATTTTTTTTAAAATTAATAAATAATTAATTATTAATAATCCTATATAATAAAAGGCAAGTTTCTGTCCGTTCTGTCCGGTCATCTATAGAGATTGGTCCCTCAAACACATATGACTCCTACAGCCAATCATATTGAACACGTTTACGCCATTTACGCGGACGTTCAAAATGAGTTATTTTTGGTGCAGTATTTCTTCCAAGACTTTATTTTGAGTTATGCGCGTTGGGTTTTATAGCAAAAAGCTGTTTTTACGAGTCATTTATTTTAACTATAATGAATAGTATTTTTGACGCGATGCACATGTGGAGACGACTGTTGGAGGGGAGTTACAACATGCCACCGAACGGTGGCGGAACGTCCTTGGACGGGCTTTGTTGCTCGTTAATAATAATTTTTATATTTTTTTACGTACAAACTTCTCCCGCGTAATATTATAATTTATTTTATCAATGTATGTGGACCATCAGACGTCAACTAAAAAATGGCTGACAGCATCAGCGCAGTTAAATTTAAACATATAACTAGAAAGTTGAGCAAAAATTTTGTATTTAAGCGTACTGCGGATGGCAAAGTCGAAGATGGTGAAAAAGTTTACTGTGTTCACTGCCATAAACAATTCTCATTTAAAGGATCAAATACATCTCTGACGTAGGCCTACCCCCTTCAGCACAAACATCGGATCAAGTATCAACACATCGTCATAAAATTTTGTTCAAAATATTCTTAATTTTCAATGTTCGTGAGAAATTTTCAGTTTAATGACGTCATAAATTTATGTTTTTGGCTTTCATCGAAATTATCGATTAATTAATCGATAATTTTTCAAAAGTTAACGATTAAATTTAAATTAATCGATAATAGCCCTTCTTAAAAGTTATGTTACGCGATTCTTTTATCGTGTGGAAGAAAATGGCCACTTGCAGCGGGATGTCTCTAGTTTCTAAATTAAATTATCATTATAATCAGTATTTTCTTTTGCGAAATAATTCAAAGAAGAAGTTCATTTAGAGCAAAGAAAGAGCGCGCAATATTGTACACATAAAGCATGTACACGCTGATTATATCAATGTACACATTAAAAGAATATTTTAACACGTTGGCTGAATCATTGACCAGTACTAAATACACTTTTTCCAACTACACATTTGATCAATAGAACAACACTTTCCATAGCGTTAGCAACACATCTTCCAGCACTATGTTGATGTGCAATGAAAGCACGAATAATTTCCCCTGTTTCTAATCTCAATCTCTGTTGGCGCGACACATCACATGGCATGTGATGCCATTTATTTAGAACAGCTGAGCTATCAATTAAAAAAGTGTCACACGAAAGTTCACGCCCAACAGGAATCAGATAAGATGCCTTAAGTGCCTTAAGTTAAGAACAGGGCCCACTTCTAAACAGATACATTAGACAGACGTCTGAATGAACAGGATAAAATACAAAATACACAAACAAATTGTGCAATGAAAACAATAAATTTGAGCTTTATTTTTAGACTGATACGACAGTAAACGTTTCGGCTAATGCCTTCATCAGTACAACATAAAATACATTCTTACAATACTTACATAAGTAATAATAACATTCTTAAAACATATTGTATTTTAAAATATTTATGTTATATAAAACGAATGGAAAAACAAAAACAAACATGGACACAGGATATAGGAAAAAGTGGGAAGTATCCAAAGTTACAGTGAAAACCACAACGGGAACAAGATTCTGCAGTTACTAAAATTATGAATTTGGTTAATTCCATATGGAGCCAACGTACCTAATCTTTTTATGTCTATTTTCCATGTGGATTCTATCATGGGTATTACTTGCATATAAAATACCAGTTACTGCAATATCTGATATGCCGTTATGGTCAACACTGTTAAAATGTTTAGACACAGGACATTGAGCCTGTTTATTTGTATTATAAAGGTGTTCTCGAAAACGATCTCCAAGGCGACGATCTGTCTCACCAACGTAAATTTTATTACACCTCTTGCAAAGAATTGCATAAATCACGTTGCGACTTGTGCAAGTGAATCCATCTTTTATTAAGAATTTTTCAAGAGGGAAAGAAATGTTGTCAATTTCCATCACATATGGACAAGTATTGCAACGGTTACGGTTGCAACCTTTTGTTCCAATATGTGCTTTCATTGTGGGAAAGTGAACAGGAACAACATCTAAACAGATACGCTAGCCGCTAGACAGACGTCTGAATGAACAGGGCAAACATCTAAACAGATACGCTAGCCGCTAGACAGACCTCTGAATGAACAGGGCCAACATCTAAACAGATACGCTAGCCGCTAGACAGGGGTCTGAATGAACAGGGCCAATATCTAAACAGATGCGCTAGCCGCTAGACAGACGTCTGAACGAACAGACCCATGTGAAATACCTGCTGTAATAATCTGTTTAAAGAATTGATTAATGTGGCGTTTATCTCAACATCATCATGACGGTTGACAAGGAAATTTGTCAAGCTTAGCCACAACATACCAAAACATCGCATAGATAAGATTTGCGATAGGAAAAAAAAACACTTTTATTTGAGAAACTGTTTGATGTAAGTTATCTAGTGTTTAAAACTACTTTTATTAAGTTAAAAGCGTTGTATTATGTTAATTTTCTGTTGTTTGTTTTCTTTCTTTTTCTTTCTTTTTAATTTTGCGGTTGTTGTAAAGATCGCAAAAAAAAATATTTATTTATTTATAAATTTTGGCCAGCATTTATTGAACAAAATTTCACGAAAAGTCAGGTCAGAATTTGCTGATCTCAAAAGATTCTATTTTTTAAAACAATTGTCGCAATGTTTTACGTTTAGTTTGGCACTGTCCTTCCAAGTTTTGTGTGTACACTTTAAATAAGCCTCTAACAAGCTTGGTGCGCTTTCAAATATTTATTGAACAATATACATGGTGCGTTCTGGTCTTTGTTACGTTCATTTTTAATGAGGTTACTTCCAAGAGGCAATACGCATTGTTCCAAAAATTTATATAACAGGATTTAGTTTAACTTATAGAACATTACAAGATGGCGGCCGTTTGTTTACAAACTTTTATTTGTTGTAGCCGCTTTTCAAAATTAGAGGAGAATTAGCTCCAACTTCACACCAGTTATTTTTAGATCTTGTGAGAAGTAGTTACATTTCATATTTTTTATTATAATATTTTTAAGCGTAATGTTTTTTTTCCTCTTTATTACGTAACTGTATTCGTAGCAAAGACTATAACTAAGAATGAAAAATATGACATCCTCATTTCTGCTGTGCGTAAACGGTTTGAAAACGGTCTTTGGTCAGGACACCAAACACGTAAACAGAAAGGAAATATTTTTAAGACACGTCTAACAATTGTTCCGCAACATCATTGTAACCTGGTGTGATGTTGTCTTGGAAAAGAACTGACCCAAACTAAAGATGCAAAATACTTAGGAGTCTTAATAAATGAGAAACTATCATGGAAACACCATGTCAATGAAGTTATAAAAAAAATCAAACAAAACCTTAGGCTTTATAAACAGAAACTTTAACAAATGTAATAGAGATATAAAACTAAAATGCTACCTCACTTTGGTGACGTCTGTACTAGAATATGCATCTTCTGTATGGGACCCATCTACCAAAGAAAGCATTGATAAACTAGAAGAAATTAAAAAATGAGATGCCAGATTCATTACTGGAGAATATTCAAAACTGACAAGAATCAGTGCTGTTAACTCGAGGTGCCAAATTTTCCCAGGCAGGAGTAAAAAAATTCACAAATTAGACTAAAAATTCCAACATTCATTAAATCCTATTGACGAAGCCAACAAGTGTGCGCTCAGTTTGTTACTAGGAGAAATAAAAATAAAACAACTATCTCTAAATGAAAACATCATTACGGTCATTGCACCGCTATATTGTATATTACAAAGAGTAAAAATGTCTGTAATTGCTAACAAAATATTAGATACAAAAATAAATGTTTTGTAATTTATTTTATTCATAACCAATGAATCAATAATACATAGTTACGTAGATTTCTTAGAGTCATGAATTATTGAAAAGACGAGATCTTTAATATTTCATTTTTAATATATTATCTAGTCTAATTCAGTCCACTTTGACTACATCAACAGTGTTTGATTCTGCCCCTTTGATTCAGTCATTTTATTTTTTTTAAACCAATTAAGATTTCGTTTTCTTTTAAGTTTGACATTTACATAGTATGAATGCGCCTTAATTTATTATTTCCCAACACACCAACCACTTGCTGTTGTGTAGACTTGGTGACGTCTGTGTGCTCACGTGATCAGTCTGAGAACTAGGTCAGTGCTGCCAGTGACAATTTTGGGATAAACCTAGCCGACATGTCCAACGTTGATCCGAAATAAGAAAAAAAACAAACTAGACACGCTAAAAATAAACAAATATGACATCACAAAGCCTCCCCCTACCCTAAAAAAAAAGTATTTCTTATTTGAAAATGAGCATGTTTAAAATCATTTTGTTTTATTGTCATTCAAGTGTGTATTTAATTTTTAAAATGTGTCAATCTCAAATATTCCCATATTTAAGGCCAAATCCTCATACATTCCCAAATTCCCATTTCTATAAATTTGGCTAAAAAATTCCCACGATTTGGGAAATTTCCCAGGAGTTAACAGCACTGACAAGAATAACACCATTAGTTAAATCATTAAACCTTGAAACACTAGAGGATAGAAGAACCAAGAGCAAAGTAGTAATCATACATAAAGCAATTAATTCTAATTTAGAAATACAACACAAAGACAACTTAATACAACCCTCAGATAGACATAAGGATAAAAACACCTTTCTTATTCCGTATGCAAGAACAAACACATACACATTTTCGTTCTTCCCGCCCGGAATTCGGGCGTGGCATGGGTTGCCTGAAGAAACCAGGAAAACCAACACTTTATCAACATTTAAATCTCTAATGAAGATGCAGGACTAAACACAAACCAAAGATAAGCGTAGGACGCAATAATCTTCTGTATAGAAGGAGCTTCTGTAAACAGATAAGATAAGATAAGAGAAGATAAGTTAATAGCGGGTAGATCTACAAGTATATCAGGGACGTCCAAACTTTTTGCATGGCGGGCATATTCTTTGAAGTAAAGTTATTAGGGGGCCGGATTAAAATAATAAACACAAAATAGAAGCAAAAAAAAAGATTTTTAAAAACCACGTTTCTATAAGCGGAATAAAAAGAAGAAAATAATTGTTTTTTCACAGAATTGTGAAGCAAAAATCTTTTTCTGGATTGATAAAAATTTCAAACTTATATGCTCAAGTACTCAGATGTAATATGACTAAAAACGTGGGGCGGGCGCTTCTCAGGCTTAACTAATTCAATTCACTCTTACTCGTCATTTGTAAACCCTAATCATTTTAGTAAAACGCCTAAAAAGCGCCCGCCCAAGTTCTTATAAATAATATAATAGTCCAAGTCACTCACTGGATGGATGGATGTGGAACGCTATGACGTCATTTCTTTAGCTTATATTTTAATACAAGGTGTGCATCAAAAGGCGCTCAAAAAGGTGTGCAAAATAATTATAAATTAAAGACGCGCTGTATAAAAAATATATTATATGACATCATTGTTTTAGCTTATATTTTAATTTTTGAAAAGGGAACGATGTAAAAATATAATTTGATGATTTATAATTATAAAATACTTTGTGTACATTTCAGCAAGTTTAATATTTCGTATTTATCAAACAATGATGAGTTACTTGGGCTTTTGACAAAAAAGGGTAGGCGCCCCACAGCTGCAGTGAGCGCCGTAGGCGCCCTACAATCCCTATTATAAAATACTTTGTGTACATTTCAGTATGTTCAATATTAAGTATTTATCAAACAAGGATAAGTTAGTTGGGCATTTGAAAAAAGTGGGCGCCGCAGACGCCACGGCACCGCAGTACAACCTAGTATTATTATATTATTTATAGTCCAAGTCACTCACTCACTCACTCACTGGATGTCTAACGCTGAGGAACGATGTACAACAGTCTATAGCAGTTAAAAAATCGTGTGGTGATTACCACTGTAAAACATTTTTATATGACGAAATTGTTTGAACTTATATTTTAAAATACAAGGTGTGCATCGGTGCGCAAAATGATTATAAATTAAAGATGCGCTGTAAAAAATATTATATGACTTCATTGTTTTAGCTCATATTTTAATTTTATGAAAAGAGAAAAGTGTAAAAAGAGGATTTGATGATGGTTAATTATAAAATACTTTGTATACATTCCAGGAATTTTAATATTTCGTATTTATCAAACAAGGATAAGTTACTTGGGCTTTTGACAACAAAAAAAGTGGGCGCCATAGGCGCCCTACAATCCCTATTATAAAATACTTTGTGTTCATTTCAGAAAGTTTAATATTTCGGATTTATCAAACAATGACAAGTTAGTTGGGCTTTTGAAAAAGGTGGGCGCCGAAGGCGCCATGGTGCCACAGCATAACCTGGTACATAAATAAAACGGCAGTCAATTAATTATTTAATATGAGGCCGCGGGCAAGTTAAAATTTCATTGTGGGCCGGTTTTTACTCGAGGGCCGGACTTTAGACACCCCTTATGTATATTGTTAGTTTACTAAGGGGAATATTTACACGTATAATTATATACTGTATGAAGAAGATAGAAAGCCTTAGAGATATAGATTTTTAAACAGGGCTAGAGAGATACAATATGGGTGACACTGCAATAAGGCTTATAGATGACTAGATATATTTCTTTGCAAACAGGGTATGTGAGAGCCTGACAAGACGTCACAAAACGTTTCCTGACGTCATGTCAGGCTCATATATATACCCTGATTGCATGGCATCTAGCTAGAGGGATACAGAGATTAAAGTTTTAATTGATTTAAAATAAACATAATTAAAATAGAGACAAATATCATTCTTAAAAATAGTGATAAATAAAAAGAAAAAAACAAAGACATTGAAGGTCGTAGATGGAATATCTTAGAACTCGGCAGTCGTGACACTTAGAACAAGAGTTGAGGATCGTGTGGAAAGAGTAAAGTAGTAATAAGACACAAGATAATTAATTCTAAGTTGGATATACAACGCAACGATTATCTAACACAACCCTCGGATAGACACAGAGATAAAAACATTTTTATTATTGCATATGCAAGAACAAACACATACAAATTCTAGTTCTTCTAGTCTGGAATTGGGACGTGAAATGGGCTGCCTAAGGAAACCAGGAAAACAAACACACTGTCAACATTTAAAAACTCTAATAAAAATCCAAGACTAGACATAATCCATGGATAAGCGTAAGACGCAATGATCTTCTGTATAGACGGAGTGTCTGTAACAGATAGAATAACCAGTTACAGGCATCAATAACTGGTTATTGGTGGGGAAAATCTGAACCCTAAATGGCAATACACCATTAATGTCATCAACTGCCCAGCCTCGTTACTATGGCCAATTAGCCTATATGTCATCAACTGCCCAGCCCTGTTACTCTGTTCAATTAGCCTATATGTCATCAACTGCCCAGCCCTGTTACTATGGCCAATTAGCCTATATGTCATCAACTGCCCAGCCTTGTTACTATGGCCAATTAGCCTGTATGTCATCAACTGCCCAGCCTCGTTACTATGGCCAATTAGCCTATATGTCATCAACTGCCCAGCCCTGTTACTCTGTTCAATTAGCCTATATGTCATCAACTGCCCAGCCCTGTTACTATGGCCAATTAGCCTATATGTCATCAACTGCCCAGCCCTGTTACTATGGCCAATTAGCCTATATGTCATCAACTGCCCAGCCCTGTTACTCTGTTCAATTAGCCTATATGTCATCAACTGCCCAGCCCTGTTACTCTGTTCAATTAGCCTATATGTCATCAACTGCCCAGCCCTGTTACTATGGCCAATTAGCCTATATGTCATCAACTGCCCAGCCCTGTTACTCTGTTCAATTAGCCTATATGTCATCAACTGCCCAGCCCTGTTACTCTGTTCAATTAGCCTATATGTCATCAACTGCCCAGCCCTGTTACTATGGCCAATTAGCCTATATGTCATCAACTGCCCAGCCCTGTTACTATGGCCAATTAGCCTATATGTCATCAACTGCCCAGCCTTGTTACTATGGCCAATTAGCCTGTATGTCATCAACTGCCCAGCCTCGTTACTATGGCCAATTAGCCTATATGTCATCAACTGCCCAGCCTTGTTACTATGGCCAATTAGCCTATATGTCATCAACTGCCCAGCCCTGATACTATGGCCAATTAGCCTATATGACATCAACAGCCCAGCCATGTTACAATGGCCAATTAGCCTATATGTCATCAACTGCCCAGCCCTGTTACAATGGCAAATTAGCCTATATGTCATCAACTGCCCAGCCCTGTTACTATGGCCAATGAGCCTATATGTCATCAACTGCCTAGATTAGCCTCCCTTGCATCTTTTTATCGCCTCTCTTTCTGCCTATTTGAACATCCGATAAGCGAAGGTTTTTTACTACATGCACATCTGGTTAACAAACTTTTTCGACATGACTGAGTATACTGCAAACATCTATTACTAAATTCTATAGAGTGTATTCACACTTGAATGCCTCTGAGGCTGTGTAGCCATGCAATCACTTGAATGACGTGTTAACTACTAGATTGAAGGTTACGACCGCCCCCCCCCCGACCGCACGGAAATGCACTTCTTAAATCGTCTACCATTTATTTTACTTTTACCCCCTTACACACCCCACAACGTTACACATTGGTTTTTCTTACAAATTTGAAGTTAGCGAACTGACTGACGCACCGGCCAAGTCTGTTTGAGAATTTCGAAATGATTTTTTGTGTGTGTTAACTATCTGCTTCCAAGAGGTCTCAAAATCTTCCATCCGTCAGTAACGTCAGGGATTATTGTATAAGAACATAGGTATACGGCTAGACGTTATATAAATGGGACATCAGGTATACGTCTAGACGTTATATAAATGGGACATCAGGTATACGTCTAGGCGTTATATAAATGGGACATAAGGTATACGGCTAGACGTTATATAAATGGGACATCAGGTATACGTCTAGACGTTATATAAATGGGACATCAGGTATACGGCTAGACGTTATATAAATGGGACATCAGGTATACGGCTAGACGTTATATAAATGGGACATCGGGTATACGGCTAGACGTTATATAAATGGGACATCGGGTATACGGCTAGACGTTATATAAATGGGACATCAGGTATACGGCTAGACGTTATATTAGGTCATCGGGTATACGGCTAGACGTTATATAAATGGGACATCGGATATACGGCGAGACGTTATATAAATGGGACATCGGATATACGGCTGGACGTTATATAAATGGGACATCAGGTATACGGCTAGACGTTATTTTAAGACATCGGGTATACGGCTAGACGTTATATCGGTAGAACAATTTTTAAAATCTATTAAAAAAACAAAAGATGTATAATATTTCCCGAGATAACATCTTTCTATTGCAGTATTTGCAGACTTGAAGCGTGAAAGATCCCGTAAGATAATTTGAATTATGACGGGAGAACTACACACGATGAAAATATAAACAGGGGGTGGATTGAAACTATGCGTGGTAGGAATATATACAAATATTAGACACAAAGTCTGACTGGAATTCCATGTCGTCATGTGTCGTAAAGTGTTGAGTCATGTGTAGGAAATTTTTGATTCATGTGTAGGAAGGTGTTGATTCTTGTGTAGGAAGGTGTTGATTCATGTGTAGGAAGGTGTTGATTCATGTGTCGTAAAGTGTTGATTCATGTGTAGGAAAGTGTTGATTCATGTGTAGGAAAGTGTTGATTCATGTGTCGTAAAGTGTTGATTCATGTGTAGGAAAGTGTTGATTCATGTATAGGAAAGTGTTGATTGATGTGTAGGAAAGTGTTGATTGATGTGTAGGAAAGTGTTGATTCATGTGTAGGAAAGTGTTGATTCATGTGTAGGAAGTGTTGATTCATGTGTAGGAAAGTGTTGATTCATGTGTAGGAAGGTGTTGATTCATGTGTAGGAAAGTGTTGATTCATGTGTAGGAAAGTGTTGATTTGTGTAAGAAAGTTTTGATTCATGTGTAAGAAAGTGTTCTGCGTTGTGTAGAAAAGTGTTATGTCGTGTGTCGGATGATGCGTGTGTTTTCTCAACCAAGTTGTGTGTCATTTTGCACGACGAAATGTGTGTCCGTGGTGTGTGAGGAGTCCTTCTGTGGACTTCCATGGCATTGTACCAAAAGTTTAAGATTTAAAAACAAAACACCAAAAAATCAAAGTTTTTGACTTTAAATCCTTTATTTACGAGACATAACTAAAAGTATGTTCATTAAAATACACATCGCACGACAAATAAAAAAAATCAAAAATTGTAGTTAGGACTCATATATACAGTATTTATAGTAAAAATTAAAACTACTACAGTCTGCCTGCTACAATTGAGCTCCATTTGATGACGGGAAAAGGGTTATAAAAACATGTTTAATATAGTGCTCACCGCGAGACAGACTAGAAATTAATAGCATTTACATTTACAGATCGGGAATATATTTATAAAAGTATCGTCAATATAATACTCGCCGCACCGCGAAACAGGAAAATATTAAAAAAAGTTTGTTCAATATAATACGCACCGCGACACCCTAGAACAGAAATTAACCTTCAACATAGAGATAAATAGAGATAATCTAAAAATTCATTAATTTAATTACAGTACATTTCATCGATCAGAAATTTTGATAAATCATTTTTATCATCGGCACGAGTTTGCCTGCAAATTTTCAGCTTGCTAGCATACGGGGAAGTAGACTAAACGTCGATCAAAATATTTTTCGGTGAAAAATCAAGCAAGGCCTCAGACACCACGAGTTAATATAAAGGATTTAAAAATTGATCCATTTATGTTATCCTTTGATTTGTTCTAAGTATGGTATCATTTTTTTTTACATCACCTGAAGTTCATGAATTCATGGACGGTTTTGTTTATAGAATTAATTTTTTTTTACTGATACATGCATGGAGACGAAGTCGATAATTGTTACCCATTGACAGGTAAACATAGAAATTGAAAATATAACTTAAAACATTACAACAATTTAATCCAAAACATCAATATGATGCTTCCTTACAGATGTTGTGTGAGGTTACTTCAGGTTACTTCAGATTACTCAGGTTACTTAGTTCATTTAGATTGTTTATTCATATGAACAAATATTTATAACTTTATTATGAATATTGTAAAAACAATTTTTTTTAAAAATTACAATTATGTGCATAAAGCTATGTAATAAAAAAATCGATGAAACAAATATGGACAATGAAGGGGTTTTTTTTTGTTAAATCAAAATTTACATATATTGCTTTTACAAAATGTTTACCTGGTTAACATACGCAGTCCCAATAATCCAAATCTACCACACAAGTCTGTTTCAGTATCATAGGATGATGCTGATGTGTGGACGGAAGTTTCAGTATCATAGGATGATGCTGATGTGTGGACGGAAGTTTGAGTATCATAGGATGATGCTGATGTGTGGACGGAAGTCTCACATTCACGCGTTAGGCAGGTGAAACAAACAATAAACAATCACCGGCAAGCCACTAAGTGGAACGGCTTTCTGGGGCTCGCGCCGCGCCGGTGGCCACCATTGATTGGCAGGCGTCTTATTGACCTGGTTTTACGGCATGTAACGGCCTGACGTACCCGATCAGCATGGCACACCCCCCCCCCTTACACCAACTTGATGATCATAATCATAATCACACGTTTTGCGACCGGCGTCTTTACGCGTGACAAACGTACGAGCGGGCACAATCGGCCCGTCTCTCGTACAAACCTGATATCGTTGGAGAAATATTTCATAATTAAATGCAACAAACAACAAATAGTAGCTCACATTTAAAAAAAATCCTCATTGTTCATTAAGTGTACTCTACAAAATTTGATTGAAGTAGCTGGGGAAGGGGGGGGGCGGGGGGTATTCGTGTACGTCATGTAGGTCAGGGTAAAGAAAACCTAATTGAGCCTTAATGAAACCCGGGGGGGGGGAGGGGAGGCAGGGGCAGATTAAGACTGCACGGGGTCCCTGGCTACAATTAAAAATGGGGGCCCTATCCAGCCAGCGTCTCTTTAAATAAAATGATTGCTAGCAGCTAAATATAAGTCTGTTACTTATTACATAGTCCGTTGGTTCCTGGCTCATAATTTGTCTGTACTACGGGATTGGATTCATCAAAATACCAAACACGAAGAAATAACTGTTTGCCAAGAAATAACTGTTTGCCAAGAAATAACTGTTTGCCAAGAAATAACTGTTTGCCAAGAAATAACTGTTTGCCAAGAAATAACTGTTTGCCAAGAAATAACTGTTTGCCAAGAAATAACTGTTTGCCGGTATCCTAAAATTGATCGGAGAAAAATAATGTTTAAAAAAAAGACAAATGAAAAAAAATACAGTCAACCGCTAGGAATGGAACCGGTAACCCCTTGCGCTACAGGCCATCACGTTGCCACAAGACCAGCAAATCCTGTAAAATTTGGTAAATTTAAAAGATATAAATAGTATTTATTAATATTTTCAATTATTGTGCTTATCAAATTAAGTTTTTCGATTACTAAGGCTATCGGGTCCGAATAGCGACAAGATTAATAGATAAGATTTTATTAATTTTATTTAATTTATGAAAATTTTACGTATTCATGCACACATTTGTCCACCTTTATTATAGAATATACTAAATTTGGGGGCCCCTAAATCATCGGGGGCCCTTGGCCTTAGCCTGTTCAGCCCCCCCCCCTTTAATCCGCCATAGGGGGAATGTGTGGGGTGGGTGTAGACGCGCCAATTTTATTCCCTGTGAGCGGGCGCTAAATCTCCTAGCAACTCGTTTCCCGCTCGTATAAACCTACTATAACTGAAGAACATCTCAACGCGGCTCAAAATAATAATAATAATAATAATAATAATAATAAATAAATAAAAATATAAAATAATGATAATATTAATTAAAAAAAAATATTCATTGTTCCTCAACTCAACTACCCAAAATGTGTTTTATTCCCCCCCCCCACTGGCCCTGCCCACACCCAACCAACCATCCCCGATGGGAGTAGCCTGGGAGGGGGTCGTACATATATCACGGGCGCCTTGGTACAGAGAGTCTAAACGAGGCTAAATTAAAAGGGGGGGGTGGGGGTGGAGATGTGGGTGAGGCACCTATTTTATACTTCGTCTCCTGGCGAAAAATATCCGAGCAACTCCTGCGCCGGTGGCAAAGGTTGAAGTACGGCCACCAACCTCCTCTCGGCGTCATCCAACGAGCATCGACCTCACGCCCTCCCCATCCCCTCGGTTGTAGATGTAAATGTTGAGCCTGGGTAAAAAATATTGTTTGGTTGTAATAGGTCATATCTTCGTGGACAGCGTTGTAGGAAATCGGTTTAGTAACTTTTAGAGGAGATTTAGGACAAATGAGAACTCAACTAACAATTAAAGTAATGGCTCAATAATACTCCATAGAGGAAGTAGATCCTTTTGTTTGAATGGCCAAATCCTCAAAACTTAGACATTAAAAAAAAGTAAAAAATAAATCATTATTTAATTTGTCTTTCGGCGATGAGTTAAAAGTTGTTTAAACTTCTGCACAGAAGAGGCGTCTGTAATCTTTCCAAAAAAATGTGTAAAAACATCTGGGCTGTGAGTAAATGTGTGGCTTCAGAAATCTAACATTACTAGCGTATCACCCGTCAAAAATGACGGAAGTTTTCAGCTGAAATCTATTTATTTTGACAAAATGGACTTTTTTTAGGGCGCCTACGGTGCCGACCTTTTCCAAAAGCCCAAATAACTTGTCCTAGTTTGATAAATACGAAATATTAAACTTTCTGAAATGTACACAAAGTATTATATAATAGGCGTTGTAGGGCGCCTACGGCGTCCCCTTATTTTTTTATTTTATAATTAACCACCATCTAATTCTCTTTTTACATTGTTCCCTTTTCCAAAATTAAAATATGAGCTAATACAATGATGTCTTATAATATTTTTTTATCTTATCTGTTTACAGACGCTCCTTCTATACAGAAGATTATTGCGTCCTACAGCGCATCTTTAATTTGCACACCTTTTGATGCATTGGTGCAGTAATTTGGTGCGCTGCTTTCTAAAATTTGTAGCGTCACGGACAGACACTACATGACATTGCAAATTATATTGTTTAATTATTTACGTTTTCTTTGTTTAAGCTTCATTGTCATTTGTACTCACTTTAAGTGTGGTTGTGGAAAGGGGGGAAAGGGGGGGTGGAGTAATTGGTCGCCCACAGTGAGTCGTTAGACTGGAACGTGAAAAAACATGGTCCATATGTAAATAACTCCCTTTGTCGCTTTTACATTACCACAAAAAAAACGATAATAATAATAATAACCTTTAAACTTCAACTACAATAAGCTTCAACAAAGAAATGTCCACTCTTAAGAATCCCCCGCTAAGACACAACAATTGTATCTCTCTGACCAAGCGTAGCGCGTGGTTCGTGTAGCAGGTTAGTTGTATTTATCAAGGCTTGTTTTTTTAAGCCAGGTCGTTGACAAAATACGATCCTTTTGTGGTGGTTTTGATATTCATTCAAAGATCGTTCTGCCTGAGGTGATCAGCGAGAATTGTTACCTTTATAGTGTACTCTTGGGACAAATCTGATTGAATGGCTTCCAGAAGAGATCATTAAAAACCACACCTGTTTATCTGAGCAAACGAAACAATTTGTTGTCGTCGACTTAGTCAAAATGGAGTCCAAACTATATTTCTATCTTTGTACTTTTAATGTGGAGACAAAAATATTGATGACGTCAATTGACCGTTTGATGAAAAGCTTAAAAGTAATTCACCCTTAAAAATTTGATAAATTTGCGCAAAAGAAAGAATGTGTTATATTCAATGTCCTTATAACACATCAGCGGTTCGCTTGTCTCATACCTGGTCAGTGGTTGGCATGTCTTAGACCTGGTCAGTGTTTAGCATGTCTTGGACCTGGTCAGTAGTTGACATGTCTTGGACCTGATCAGTGGTTGGCATTTCTCATACCTGGTCAGTAGTTGACATGTCTTGGACCTGATCAGTAGTTGGCATGTCTCATACCTGGTCAGTGGTTGGCATGTCTAATACCTGGTCAGTGGTTGGCATGTCTCATACCTGGTCAGTGGTTGGCATGTCTTGGACCTGATCAGTGGTTGGCATTTCTCATACCTGGTCAGTAGTTGACATGTCTTGGACCTGATCAGTGGTTGGCATTTCTCATATCTGGTCAGTAGTTCACATGTCTTGGACCTGATCAGTAGTTGGCATGTCTCATACCTGGTCAGTGGTTGGCATGTCTAATACCTGGTCAGTGGTTGGCATGTCTCATACCTGGTCAGTGGTTGGCATGTCTTGGACCTGATCAGTGGTTGGCATTTCTCATACCTGGTCAGTAGTTGACATGTCTTGGACCTGATCAGTGGTTGGCATTTCTCATACCTGGTCAGTAGTTGACATGTCTTGGACATGATCAGTAGTTGGCATGTCTCATACCTGGTCAGTGGTTGGCATGTCTAATACCTGGTCAGTGGTTGGCATGTCTCATACCTGGTCAGTGGTTGGCATGTCTTGGACCTGATCAGTGGTTGGCATTTCTCATACCTGGTCAGTAGTTGACATGTCTTGGACCTGATCAGTAGTTGGCATGTCTCATACCTGGTCAGTGGTTGGCATGTCTAATACCTGGTCAGTGGTTGGCATGTCTCATACCTGGTCAGTGGTTGGCATGTCTAATCCCTGGTCAATGGTTGGCATGTCTTGGACCTGATCAGTAGTTGGCATGTCTCATACCTGGTCAGTGGTTGGCATGTCTAATACCTGGTCAGTGGTTGGCATGTCTCATACCTGGTCAGTGGTTGGCATGTCTTGGACCTGATCAGTGGTTGGCATTTCTCATACCTGGTCAGTAGTTGACATGTCTTGGACCTGATCAGTAGTTGGCATGTCTCATACCTGTTCAGTGGTTGGCATGTCTAATACCTGGTCAGTGGTTGGCATGTCTCATACCTGGTCAGTGGTTGGCATGTCTCATACCTGGTCAGTGTTTGGCATGTCTTATACCTGGTCAGTGATTGGCATGTCAACAAGGTTCAGATGCTATAGATCACAATGGAGCCTTAACCCCGAGAGGAGCCCATGACACTTCTCTGCCTTACTTCGTGTCCAGGAGCAGGTAACCCACAAAATAGTCATGAGAACAAAGAGTTTTTTTAGGGCTGTACCAGATTCAAATTTTTGAAATTGGGTCGCAGCCGGATTGGGCCGGATTTACGAAGTTAAATCCCACCGGAGCCAGATTTGTAAAAATGGCCGGAGTCCGCTTTTACCTTAGTTTTTTTTTATAATTTAGTGTCTGAATTTTGTTCTAGATTCCATCAGTGGCATTCGTTGCCGAGTTGCGCACGCCTGTGTGTTTGTGAGTTAGTGCTCGGCTGGTAACTTTGCGTCATCAAAGTTGTGAATTATAATTATGACAACTATAGCGTGGCATGTGACTTTTGATTTGATTTTTTTTTAAATATTAGATTGTGAAATTTTTTTGGAATAAATTCTGGATTAAATTGTATGTTTGGATCAATGTTGTTGTGACACATTGATGTTAGGTTAAGTTCTATGACAAACATAGATTAGATCCAAAGATACGTCGATCTACAAAAAGAACAAGGGGGGTAATTAAGGTTCAAAGGGGGGGGGGTGTAGACAAGGTGGGGAATGGGGTAGACAAGGTGGGGAATGGGGTAGACAGGTGGGGAATGGGGTAGATAGGTGGGGAATGGGGTAGACAAGGTGGGGAATGGGGTAGACAAGGTGGGGAATGGGGTAGACAGGTGGAGAATGGGGTAGACAAGGTTGGGAATGGCGTAGACAGGTGGGGAATGGGGTGGACAAGGTGGGGAATGGGGTAGACAAGGTGGAGAATGGGGTGGACAAGGTGGGGAATGGGGTAGACAAGGTTGGGAATGGGGTAGATGGGGAATGGGGTAGACAAGGTGGAGAATGGGGTGGACAAGGTGGGGAATGGGGTAGACAAGGTGGGGAATGGGGTAGATGGGGAATGGGATAAACAAGGAGGTGAATGGGGTAGACAGGTGGGGAATGGGGTAGACAGGTGGGAATGGGGTGGACAAGGTGGGGAATGGGGTAGATGTGGAATGGGGTGGACAAGGTTGGGAATGGGGTGGACAAGGTGGGGAATGGGGTGGACAAGGTTGGGAATGGGGTGGACAAGGTGGGGAATGGGTGGACAAGGTAGGGAATGGGTTGGAATGGGTGGGGAATAGGTGGGGAATGGGGTAGAGGAGTGGCAAACATGGCTGTGAACGACTCAAGCCGACGGGAATACGCTGGGGAAGGGCACGGACTTAAAGTTTTAATGGTTTTCCAGGAAGGAGAGAAGGGTCGGTTGGTTGGGTGGAAAGGTGTTTTTATTTAACGTTTGAGTAGTTTTGGAGGTTATAGGCCCTTTGTGCTTATGTCATGTTGGCGTAGTTTTGGAGGTTATGGGCTCTTTGTGTTTACCGGCAGAGGGCATGCCACGAATGTGTCATAGAAAGAACTTTAAAAAAGCAATTTTGTAAGAACATTACGTCAAGGGCACGAAATATCCTGAATAGTTTTGGGCCCTTAACACAGAAATCGCTTGAGATCTTCAGTCAACAGCCTGGAAGGTGATACCCCCCCCCCTTCACACAACAACTACCAATTTCTAATCTTGAGCTTTGACTCCAGCTGTGGGAAACACATGTTGCTAGAGTAACAATCCTTGAAAATGCGAGCCAAGGTCAAGGTCACATGTTTAATTTGTTTCTAATTTCTTCATTTATCATGAAAAAAAGAACAAGTTTGCATACAGAAACCACATTGCATGTCCTCGAAAAGATAAGTAGTTTCCTTACGAGTAAAGGCTTACCACTCCGTGGAGCCTTGGGGAGACTCAGTGGTTGCACCACAAGGTTGCTTTTTGGGTTTCTCTCTCGGGTTTCTCTCTTTGGTTGCTCTCTTGGGTTGCTCTCTTGGGTTGCTCTCTTGGGTTGCTCTCCTGGGTCGGTCCGAAAAGTTCATCAAAAATGCTTGTAAATCAAAAACTTTCCAAAAATTTTTTTCTTTGCATTTATATTTTTCATGAGTTAATTTGAATTTTAATTTACCCAACACGTTGCTGGTGTGGTGAACAAGTGTGACTGATGTGAGGGAACAAACGAGTTCATGGTGTTGGGAACCAACACGTTCCTGTTGTGGGGGAACCAACAAGATGTGACATGATGTTTTATTTCGCTCGTACAGAGCAAATATTGTAAACACGATTTCTAGGAAATCCCAGGTAGCCGAAAAGTAGGGTTAAAAAAAATTGCAAAGTAGACTTATGAATATTAAATTTCATTTCTGATATCATTAAATAAATATGCCAGTATAAAAGTACTTCCGTGTCTCTAATCTATCTCCTAAAAAGCTGATAATAAAGATTCTAATTTAGAAAGGCAGTCGTCAATAGATTTTTGTAATAGGTTAAAACATTGGGACATTTTAGTTGTTAGAACTTTTGTTTTGGGATGCGAATTTCGCTTTAAGACGAGTGTTTCTCACACATACTGCAATGATCCTTGAGTCTGCGTAACAGTAAAAATAACAGTAATGAAAATGGTTCTTAAGTTTTATACATCAGTTAGCCTCGATGGTAATTTGTTTGGATAATCTTCGCTGATATATTTTTCAAAATTGTTTTGTAATACGGGACAAAGAGTTGTGTATAAATGTGTTGTAATACGGGACGAAGAGTTGTGTATAAATGTGTTGTAATACGGGACGAAGAGTTGTGTATAAATGTATTGTAAAACGGGACGAAGAGTTGTGTATAAATGTGTTGTAATACGGGACGAAGAGTTGTGTATAAATGTGTTGTAATACGGGACGAAGAGTTGTGTATAAATGTATTGTAAAACGGGACGAAGAGTTGTGTATAAATGTGTTGTAATACGGGACAAAGAGTTGTGTATAAATGTGTTGTAATACAGGACGAAGAGTTGTGTATAGATGTGTTGTAATACGGGACGAAGAGTTGTGTATAAATGTGTTGTAATACGGGACGAAGAGTTGTGTATAAATGTGTTGTAATACGGGACGAAGAGTTGTGTATAAATGTGTTGTAATACGGGACGAAGAGTTGTGTATAAATGTGTTGTAATACGGGACGAAGAGTTGTGTATAAATTTTTTGTAATACGGGACGAAGAGTTGTGTATAAATGTGTTGTAATACGGGACGAAGAGTTGTGTATAAATTTTTTGTAATACGGGACGAAGAGTTGTGTATAAATGTGTTGTAAAACGAGACGAAGAGTTGTGTATAAATGTGTTGTAATACGGAACGAAGAGTTGTGTATAAATGTGTTGTAATACGGGACGAAGAGTTGTGTATAAATGTGTTGTAATACGGGACGAAGAGTTGTGTATAAATGTGTTGTAATACGGGACGAAGAGTTGTGTATAAATGTGTTGTAATACGGGACGAAGAGTTGTGTATAAATGTGTTGTAATACGAGACGAAGAGTTGTGTATAAATGTGTTGTAATACGGGACGAAGAGTTGTGTATAAATGTGTTGTAATACGGGACGAAGAGTTGTGTATAAATGTGTTGTAATACGGGACGAAGAGTTGTGTATAAATGTGTTGTAATACGGGACGAAGAGTTGTGTATAAATGTGTTGTAATACGGGACGAAGAGTTGTGTATAAATGTGTTGTAATACGGGACGAAGAGTTGTGTATAAATGTGTTGTAATACGGGACGAAGAGTTGTGTATAAATGTGTTGTAATACGAGACGAAGAGTTGTGTATAAATGTGTCGTAATACGGGACGAAGAGTTGTGTATAAATGTGTTGTAATACGGGACGAAGAGTTGTGTATAAATGTGTTGTAATACGGGACGAAGAGTTGTGTATCAATGTGTTGTAATACGGGACGAAGAGTTGTGTATAAATGTGTTGTAATACGGGACGAAGAGTTGTGTATAAATGTGTTGTAATACGGGACGAAGAGTTGTGTATAAATGTGTTGTAATACGGGACGAAGAGTTGTGTATAAATGTGTTGTAATACGGGACGAAGAGTTGTGTATAAATGTGTTGTAATACGGGACGAAGAGTTGTGTATAAATGTGTTGTAATACGGGACGAAGAGTTGTGTATAAATGTGTTGTAATACGGGACGAAGAGTTGTGTATAAATGTGTTGTAAAGACAAAATATTCACAACACAATTTGATACTTTACTAGAACGGTTTATACAGTATATTTTGACAATCTGTGACATATGAATGACCCCCGGATGAATTTGTCAGGCTGGTCAAAGTGATCGTGCTGTAAATCACTGAGCTGACCAGTGTGACGGGGCAGATGTAATGAAGCATGACTCCAAGGCCTGGCACCGAGACATGTGGACGTACTAGCAAGCAGTCCAATCGTAGCTGACATTGTGTTAATCACGTGAGAGAATCGCATTTCGGTTCCACGCCTAGACATGTTATCTTGTTTCTTCAGAAATGAAACAAAACTTAACGGGAAAACAACTGGTAACGAAAGTCAGTTGTTAAATCGGAATTTATAGATTTCATTCTTACTTTATACTCCCTCATAGCTATTTATAAAATTCCAATAAAAAATGAACTATTTTTCCCTTTATGATATTGATAAAATGCCTAAACAAATAATGAAATATTTTTCCTTCTTATTGAAAAAGTGCCAATAAATATCGATATACTTTTTACATTCAATTTCGGTTCGATTAAATATAGCGGCACTCTTATAACTGGGCAAAGTTTGATTTTCCAATCGACAGGTGCCAGTCGATTAGTTGGTTTGAGAACATTGGTTATATTTAACAACCCCTTTTAAATTGCATTCGCATTACCTATATAGCCACTCCGAGTTCACCTCCCATCACTAGACAAATCAGGCAGCCTCCAAACCCAGGCAAGTCTAGTGCTCAAACAACGTCATCACAACACACGCACGGGTTCACATCACTAGACAAATGACGCAGCCTCCAAACTCAGGCAAGTCGAGTGCTCAAACAACGTCATCACAACACTCGCAAAGGTTCACATCACTAGACAAATCAGGCAGCCTCCAAACTCAGGCAAGTCTAGTGCTCAAACAACGTCATCACAACACACGCACGGGTTCACATCACTAGACAAATCAGGCAGCCTCCAAACTCAGGCAAGTCGAGTGCTCAAACAACGTCATCACAACACACGCACGGGTTCACATCACTAGTCAATTCAGGCAGCCTCCAAACTCAGGCAAGTCTAGTGCTCAAACAACGTCATCACAACACACGCACGGGTTCACATCACTAGACAAATGACGCAGCCTCCAAACTCAGGCAAGTCGAGTGCTCAAACAACGTCATCACAACACACGCACGGGTTCACATCACTAGACAAATCAGGCAGCCTCCAAACTCAGGCAAGTCTAGTGCTCAAACAACGTCATCACAACACACGCACGGGTTCACATCACTAGACAAATCAGGCAGCCTCCAAACCCAGGCAAGTCGAGTGCTCAAACAACGTCATCACAACACACGCACGGGTTCACATCACTAGACAAATGACGCAGTCTCCAAAATCAGGCAAGTCGAGTGGTTAAGCAACGTCATCGCAAGAAACGCGTCTCTTAATGCAGTGTAAACACATTTTTACAAATATTTTTCTTTAAAAATAAATCCTTATGAACTCTTTATCCCCCGCTCTCCCACCCCCTCCCCCCCTCACCCGTTCGTTTTGTTGACATGTTGGACATGGAATTAGTGTTTGAACTTCTTGTCATACTTCATGTCAATTTATTCCTTATATTCTTGACAACGTTTCAAGTGATTTCGGACAAACTTTCTTTGCCCCAGTGTTTGGCATGGAAGGCAATCTTTATAATCGCTTCCCAACAGTCTAAAGTCTAAACAAAGAAGTGTCGCAGTGGTGCAGTCTAGCAACCAGCAGTTGAAAACACAATGTTTGTCCAAAATGAAATAATCGTTCTCTGCAAAAAATAAATGTTGTAACTGATTCAGACAATCAGAGGCGTATCATTGAGTGTTTCATTACAGAAGTTAAGGCAGAGGCGCATTTAGAACGGCGATGTTATGGTTTTGGCGGAATGCCATTTTAAGAAAAAACCGTAATTTTCTCAGATAAAACCTCATCAAAACACAGTTGGACATTCCCAAACGCCTTGTGCCTGGGGAGATAGGGCATGTGTGCGCCTCTGCTTTCAACGCTGCTAGTAAAGTAATGATTTCGATCTTCTACAAGTAATTTCTTGTTATTACCTTATAATAGAACTTCTCAGAACCAACCTTAACTTGGTTTAGTTGTGTGCGTTATAAAACATCTTTGACACATGTAGACAGCGTGATATAGTGCTCTAGTTATAATGTATTTTATGCTAAACATGGCGCAGCATTCACGTCTAGCATATGGGCTGGGATTTTATATGTGCATATGATACGCTCTCTGCCCCAATCTACACCACTGATTCAATCTACACCACTGACCCAATCTACACCACTGACCCAATCTACACCAATGGCCCAATCTACACCAATGACCCAATCTACACCACTGATCCAATCTACACCACTGACCCAATCTACACCACTGACCCAATTTACACCACTGACCCAATCTACACCACTGACCCAATCTACACCACTGACCGAATCTACACCACTGACCCAACCTACACCACTGACCCAATCTACAACACTGACCCAATCTACACCACTGAGCCAATCTAAACCACTGGTCTCCAGGTGTCGAAGATGTGCTATAAAGGTGCACACGAGGAGCTGAAGTTACTTAAAGGCACAATAACAATTTTGCAAGTCGCCATAAATTAGACTCAGACTTCTGGGTTATTCTTGACCCCCCCCCCACACACACACACACCCACACTCTATAGTAATTGACATTCTGCCACCAAAACATGTTGGTGCATGTGCACAGGGGGAGGGGGGAGTCGACTCTAGAAGTGACTTCAATCTGCTGACATGGCTACTGTCGCACAATAACCAAATTTCCCATATCCGAATTTTAAAAATAAAATACACGCTAATGATTTATTGAAGATTTTACATTTGCTCTATCTTGCCTTGTTGATTTGCATGTCAGCTTGCTCTAAATTACACTGCCGCAGACCTTCTATGTGCCATTTTATTGTCAGTTTAATCAGTTCTGTAGTCAGTGTCCTATGAGGTCCCTGGCGTTTTCTCTCATTGCTTGGGAGTTAAATAGACACGAAGTGCTTATAATTATAAACGTTTCGTGGAAATCTCATATCCGGAAGTTAGCCCCCCCCCCTGCCTGTCAGCTTTCAAATCTTAAAATGTATGAGAAACGAACGGGTCGAAAGATTTCATTGTACATTGAATCCTTCAACACCCGGGGCTACTCGTAACTATTATGAGAGGTTTGTAAAGCCGACCATTCATGTAAGAGGCATGCCTACAGTAATACACATACAATAATTATTAGACTTTGCAATGAGATCTGTTTTTAAAAAAAAATTTTGACTTGCGTTTTTTTTTCGGGCTAGTCGATAATTGAACGGATTGTAAAAAACGAAAGTGCTCTAAAGAAATTTAACGAAAAAAGTATTTCCTATTTGTAACATTTATTGCTAGGGTGGTTAAAAAGGCATTTTTGTGTAATAAATTAACGTTTGTAACACACCATATGGAGGGTATATTTTATAAATATATTTTTTTAATTGCGCGTGTTTAGAATACTATATACAACAATAATTTTAGGATACTTTCAATTATAGGTAATACATATTTTATTATTGAGACTTACTTAAAACCCTTTTCAAAATTGTTCTAATGTAATTGACTACTGAGTCGCTTACATTTTAATAACAATTTTTGTATGACAAGACATTGGATATAGAAATTGGGTTGTCGCTTAAAGAAAGTTTTGGGGAATAATGAAAATTTCATAGTTTGAATACGTTGGCTTGTTAGCTGAAAAAATCTTCTATTAATGAAGTATGTTAAGAAATCTTCCATTTAGTTTAAAATGCTTAGAAATCTTCCATTTAACGTAGTATGCCAAGAAATATTCCATTTAATGTAAAATGCTAAGAAATCTTCCATTTAATGTAGTATCCTAAGAAATATTCCATTTATTCTAGTATGCTAAGAAATATTCATTTAATGGAGTATGTTAAAAAAATAAAATATTCAATCAATTGTAGTATGCTAAGAATTCTTTCATTTAATAATTTAATGTAGTCTTCTAAGAAATATTCCATTTAATTTAGTATTATAAGAAATCTTACACTTAATGTAGGATGCTAAGGAGTATTCCATCTATTTTAAATATGCTAAGAAATATTCCATTTAATGTAGTATTCTAAGAAATATTCTTTTTAATGTAGTATGCTTAGAAATCTTCCATTTAATGTAGTATGTTAAAAATATTTAATCTATTGTAGTATCCTAATAATTCTTCCATATAATGAAGTATGCTAAGAAATCTTCCATTTAATGTGGAATGGTAAGAAATCTTCCATTTAATGTAGTATGCTAAGAAACCTTGCATTTTATGGAGTATGCTAAAAATATTCGATCTTGTAGCATGCTAAGAAATATTACATTTAATGAAGATTGCTAAAAAATCTTTCATTTAATAAAGTATGCTAGGAACCTCGCATTTATTGAAGTCTGCTATGAATCTTCCAACCAACAAAGTATGTTTTTCTTCCCTCCCCAAACAGCACAGAAATTTAACATTTCTAAATTTGCATAATAAATTTCCCCAATTCTCTAAAAAAAAAGGAAAACAAGTAAAACAGTTTATAGAGAAAATCGGACCAGTACAAATTACAAAAGAGAGCATATATTGAAACAAAACATATGAGATAAAATTCACCAGTCTGTTTACAGTATTAAGAAATTAAAACTACAACAACAACACAACAGCAATAAATTATTTTACTCCGGAATGGAACCCACCTCTATCAGGTCGTTAACCCTACTTCTTTAATGACAGAAGTACTTCCTAGTGGCTTGATCTGATTCTCTCCAGCTGCACTATTTCATGGCTCAATCTTCAGACATCTCCAACACAGACATCTCCAACACAGACATCTCCTCAACAGACATCTCCAACACAGAGATCTCTACCACAGACATCTCTACCACAGATATCTCTACCACAGACATCTCCAACACAGACATCTCCAACACAGACATCTCCAACACAGACATCTCCATCACAGACATCTCTACTACAGACATCTCCACCACAGACATCTCCACCACAGTCATCTCCACCACAGACATCTCTATCACAGACATCTCCATCACAGACATCTCTACCCAGACATCTCTACCACAGACATCTCCACCACAGACATCTCTACCACAGACCTCTCTACCACAGACATCGCTACCACAGACATTTCTACCACAGACATCTCTACCACAGACATCTCCACCACAGACATCTCTACCACATACATCTCTACCACATACATCTCTACCACAGACATCTCTACCACAGACATTTGTACCACATACATCTCTACCACATACATCTCCACCACAGACATCTCCGCCACAGATATCTCTACAACAGGCATCTCTACCACAGACATCTCTACCACAGACATCTCTACCACAGACATTTCTACCACAGACATTTCTACCGCAGACATCTCTACCACAGACATCTCTACCACAGACATCTCCACCACAGACAGCTCCACCACAGACATCTATACCACAGACATCTCTACCACAGATATCTCCACCACAGACAGCTCCACCACAGACATCTCCCCAACAGACATCTCCACCATAGACATCTCCAACACAGACATCTCCACCACAGATCTCTACACAGGGATCTCCACCACAGACATCTCTACCACAGACATCTTTACCACAGACATCTTTACCACAGACATCTCCACCACATACATCTCCACCACAGACGTCTCTACCACAGAAATCTCCACCAAAGACAGCTCCACCACAGACATCTCCACCACAGACATCTCCATCATAGACATCTCCACAACAGACAGCTCCACCACAGACATCTCTACCACATATATCTCCACCACAGACATCTCCACCACAGACATCTCCACCACAGACCTCTCTACCACAGACATCTCAACCACAGACATCTCTACCACAGACATTTCCACCACAGATAGCTCCACCACAACATCTCCACCACAGACATCTCAACCACAGACATCTCTACTACAGACATCTCTACCACAGACATCTCCATCACAGGCATCTCCACCACAGACATCTCTACCACATACATCTCCACCACAGACATCTCTACCACAGACATCTCCACCACAGACAGCTCCACCACAGACATATCCATCACAGACATCTCCACCACAGACAGCTCCACTACAAACATCTCCACCACAGACATCTCCACCACGGACATCTCTACCACATATATCTCCAACACAGACATCTCTACCACAGACATCTTCACCACATTCTAACAACGATTCAACGTAGTTTAACTGATAATATAGTTTTAATTTATTCAAATGATGGATTAACAAGTCAAGCCGTGTTAAAGGCCCGACAAAAGATTGCATTTTGTGCATGTGAATGGTCACATTCATCGTTGAGGAGTCGGAAATGTTTTGAAATCAAAATGTTTGGAACCCTTGATTTTATCCAGTTTTTATGCTTGGCGTTAATGTTGAACTAATGACTGTCTTTAAATGGGGTGCACAGAAAGGCCAAAGATTAACTGCATGTTGAAAGCCGCTAAAAATAATTGAAGCCCTCTGTTTGAATGGAAGACAAAGCATTTCTGGAGTGAAATGGGACGTTTTCACCTGCAGTTCTGATCGGAGCTCTTGAGATCTGTTATATTCCAGCGTAAGGTTTCTGAATGTCCCAAATGGCCCACTGGCGTTGCGCTTAATAAATATATGAAAAAATAAATAGGAGCGCCAACGAGGCGCCTGGTTTGTAGTGGCGAAATTTTTAGGGGAACATTCTTAAGTGTGGAGAAATGATGATTGCGACATTTAAACGTTAAAACATGAAATCCAACATTCAGATGTACAACACACAATCCAACATTCAGATGTACAACATGCAATACAACATTCAGATGTACAACATGCAATACAACATTCAGATGTACAACATGCAATACAACATTCAAATGTACAACACACAATCCAACATTCAGATGTACAACACACAAACCAACATTCAGATGTAAAACATACAAACCAACATTCAGATGTACAACATGCAATCCAACATTTAGATGTACAACATGCAATCCAACATTCAGATGTACAACATGCAATACAACATTCAGGTGTACAACATGCAATTCAACATTCAGATGTACAACACATCAACCAACATTTAGATGTACAACACACAAACCAACTTTTAGATGTACAACATGCAATACAACATACAGATGTACAACATGCAATACAACATTCAGATGTACAACACACAAACCAACATTTAGATGTAAAACACACAAACCAACATTCAGATGTACAACATACAAACCAACATTCAGATGTACAACACACAAACCAACATTTAGATGTACAACACACAAACCAACATTTAGATGTACAACATACAAACCAACATTCAGATGTACAACATACAATACAACATTCAGATGTACAACACATAAACCAATATTAAGATGTACAACACACAATACAACATTCATATGTACAATATACAATACAACATTTAGATGTACACCACACAATCCAACATTCAGATGTACAACACACAATACAACATTTAGATGTACAACACACAATACAACATTTAGATGTACAACACACAATACAACATTTAGATGTACAACACACAATACAACATTTAGATGTACAACACACAATACAACATTCAGATGTACAACACACAATACAACATTTAGATGTACAACACACAATACAACATTTAGATGACCAACACACAATACAACATTTAGATGTACAACACACAATACAACATTCAGATGTACAACACACAATACAACATTTAGATGTACAACACACAATACAACATTTAGATGTACAACACACAATACAACATTTAGATGTACAACACACAATACAACATTCAGATGTACAACACACAATACAACATTTAGATGTACAACACACAATACAACATTCAGATGTACAACACACAATACAACATTTAGATGTACAACACACAAACCAACATTCAGATGTACAACACATAAACCAACATTCAGATGTACAACACACAATACAACATTCATATGTACAATATACAATACAACATTTAGATGTACAACACACAAACGAACATTCAGATGTACAACACACAATACAACATTTCAGATGTACAACACACAAACCAACATTCAGATGTACAACACACAAACCAACATTCAGATGTACAACACACAATACAACATTTAGATGTACAACACACAATACAACATTTAGATGTACAACACACAAACCAACATTTAGATGTACAACACACAAAACAACATTTAGATGTACAACACACAATACAACATTTAGATGTACAACACACAAACCAACATTTAGATGTACAACACACAATACAACATTTAGATGTACAACACACAATACAACATTTAGATGTACAACACACAATACAACATTTAGATGTACAACACACAATACAACATTTAGATGTACAACACACAAACCAACATTTAGATGTACAACACACAATACAACATTTAGATGTACAACACACAAACCAACATTTAAATGTACAACACACAAACCAACATTTAGATGTAGAACAAGCAATACAACACTTAGATGTATAACACCCAATCCAACAGTCTGACGTACAACCGTCAATTTTTCAGTGATCCAGAGATACAGAAATATGAAGTACAACATAAAACAATACACCATTCACAACTACAGTATTCAAAGTTACAACTCTTCTTAAATACCACATTCAGAGAAACATATTCAAAAACAAATATAAAGACAGATACAATTCAATACTTGCTACTGTACTTGTTACTGTACTTGTCTACTGTACTTGTTATTGTACTGTCTACTGTTTTTGTTATTGTACTGTCTACTAAACTAAACACATATTCTGTAGGCCTGAGACTAATCTCTTAAGGCCTTGGCTAGTACCTGGGCAATCTGCTCCATCTGTTGAGCATTGCCATACAACATTGTCTTTACATGGGACTCTTCCGCCTCCCTCACCCCCCCCCGGCCATATCAAGCGCCGGGCAAGACGTCACCAGGTGTACGACTGTCTCAGGGGCTTGGCTGCAATGACGGCAGTTCGAGTCCCTGTTGTGGTCTAGCCTGTGAAAGTAAGAGTTGGTTGGGCAATGTTCTGTTCTCATCTGAGTCACCAAACTCTGGTGTTTGCGACTCAGGTTCCACCACTGGTCTGAACGGCTTGGCCTGGGCATGTTAGCGAATACCCCTCTGGCTGTCGTGTTGTCAGCCCATTCCTGGTACCACTTACTCCGGAAGTGGTCCTTTAGCCAGGTTTTAGCCCCAAGATAAGTGACTGGGGCCTCTGGTTGGGGCCAGTGCTGCACCTGCTTTGGTCAGGGAGTCTGCCTTTTTCATTGCCATTAACATTCACGTGGCTAGGGATCCACTGCACGGTTACCTTACCTCCAAGTCTTTCGAGTCTACCCACGTCCTCCAAGATGGCGTCAACCAAGTGGGTACTACGCTTCTCACTAGCCAGGACGAGGGCTGATCTCGAGTCACAAAACAGTACCGTGTCGAAACCAAAAAGTTCCGACCCCTGCAGTGTCCGGTGCACACTTTCCAGGGCCCTGTGTATAGCTGTGTACTGTCTACTGTACTTGTCTACTGTACTTGTTATTGTACTGTCTACTGTTTTTGTTATTGTACTGTCTACTGTACTTGTTAATGTACTGTCTACTGTACTTGTTATTGTACTGTCTAATGTACTTGTTATTGTACTGTCTACTAGTGTCTACTGTACTTGTTATTGTACTGGCTACTATACTTGTCTACTGTATTTGTCTACTGTACTTGTTATTGTACTGGCTACTGTACTTGTCTACTGTACTTGTCTACTGTACTTGTTATTGTACTGGCTACTGTACTTGTTATTGTACTAGTTAATGTACTTGTTATTGTACTGTCTACTGTACTTGTT